>PITA01005464.1:0-110416 GCA_004023965.1 Spilogale gracilis | reverse complement strand
CCATCCATCCATCCCTCCATCCCTCCATCCATCCATCCATCCATCCATCATGCCATCCATCCACCCATCCATCCACCCTTTCCTCTAATACATAAGAGGGTCTTTTTTGAGCCAAAGTATGCTGCCACCTGTTTGTTTGAATATGTGATCAAGAGTAGAAAGTTTGTTTGATGGGATCACACGTAGAATGCACAGGGATTGGTCCCTATTTGAATATTTACAGGGATAAAAGGTGAAAACTCCATTTTCGTAAGTCTAATATTAAGATCAATTACTCCATATATTGCTTTGAAACTGATCCAACAATAACAACAGAAATGTTGCCCATGTATCTGGAAATTTTTTTTCAAATATGTATTTCATTCCATATATAGGTTAAAAATAATGGAAAGAATATCAGTAAAAATTAATCTTTAGGTAATAGGATTACAAATGATTTTTATATGTCTCTATTACCTCTCTGAATTTTATAGACTTTTTTCAAGTGACAGATTACTTTTGTGATCAGCAAGCAGCCCAGGTAGGGTGGGGAATGGCCAGCACGAAGGTCGGAAAGAAGTTGGGAGAGGCAGGGGGATGCCAGGGGCCTCTGAGGGCTGGAAGGACAGAGCCTAGTTCAGGACATGCGAAAGGACAGGACTGGGAGGTGGAAGGAGAGGCGGGATGTCGAGGGGCCCAAGGCTCCCCTCCTAGAGCTGAGAGCAGAGCTGTGCTCCCCACCAGGGCACGGCCCAGAGCTAACCCATGCTGGAATCACTGAGCCACCCGTCCACGCTGAACCCCAGTTTGAGTGCCGTGGTGCCACCAGGCTCCAGGGGAGCTCTTGAGAAGGACTGGAGTATGAGAGCTGCCTCCATCTAGACAGAGGGCAGCTTGTTCCTTTTTTTGTTTTGTTTTGTTTTTTTCCTTTAAATATCTGTAGGGAATTCTAAGGTGCAAGCTGGTGGAGGAACAGTGTCCTAAGTGCCTCTGAAATACAACCCTTTTTAATATGGTCACCCGTTCACCCATGTTGTAGTCTTAGGGGTGCAGGTTTCTTAGACGGGTGCCACTGGGGAAACCTAGTCCGTTGAGGGGTGGCTGGGCTTCCAGAAGTGAGATGCTCACCCCGACACAGCCGCGCACGTGGGCGTGAACTTGGCTGAGTCACTGCCCTCCCTGTGCCTGCAGGGCCTTCTCGGGAGGATTTGTCTGAATCACTCACACCGGACACTGTGGCTACCCCAGTGTCAGTGGGTTCTCATGGAATGAATGAATGAATGAATGAATGAATGAACGAACAAATGTGAGGCCTGTTTCAAATAGCCCAGCTGAATCCCAAAAAGGCGGCTTCCTGACTGCTTTCCCTTTATGGTCGTAAGAACGTTAAACCCGGACCCCCAGCAGGTCTCTAAGCCCCCTCCTCCCGCCTCACGGCGTGGTGCGGTCAAAGGGTGAGTCCATGCTGCGGCCCTATCTTCAAACCTTTATTTCATTTTCGAAGACCTCAGAATCTACGGCCCTAAAACCAGCCTTTTCACCATGGGTTTGGAACATCAGCAACCAGCCTGTTTAAACTCCTCTTTAACCTGCCGGTTAGACCGGCACAAGGACCGCAGCCGTCTCGAAAAGGCCAGCCTCCCCAGGCCAACGCGCCGTTTTGCAGTTTTGCAAGAAGGGACCTGGGGCCTGACCAAGTCACACACGGTCTGATTCGCGCTTTTCCCCACTAATTAAATTCAAACCATTAATCAGATGAGGCCCTGTTTTCTTTTTGCCTTTGACCTTAAGTTGCTTTGCTCTTCGCATCTGTCGCCCTGGAAACTCTACCCTTCTGGGAGAGGGCTTGCTCTCTTGAAGTTAGCAGAGAACAGATAAGGCCAAGGAGGCAAATAAGATTTGCTTTATGCAAAGTGACCAGGAGGCCCATCTGCAAAGCCAGCCCACATGGCCCCGTTCACCTGCGGCCGAAGACAAGGGAGATTCCTGTTATAGGCGCATTTGTTTGCCTCACCACAGTCTTCACGGACCGTGTCCCGGGTTGGGTGTGATTTGTCTCCTAAAAGTATGTTACTCTGCAGTTCACGCCCCTAACTTTATGGGCCGTTACTGTCTGGGGCAAAAAAAAAAAAATCCCAGAGTTCAGTAGCTGTTCTCGACCGAGTTTAAGATCAAGTTTGGCAAGGTGAGCAGGAAAGGACGGCTGAAAAATAGACGCTGGCCACGGGCAGTATGTCCTTTATCATGTGCTACCAAAAAGAAAAAAAAAAATCTGGAACCACAGTCAGTGTCTGGGATTTGAACCCAGGGACCGGGGAGGGTTCCGGGCCCCACCCTCTGGCTGGCATTGCTGCGTGATGATCCTCGCTGTTGGTTTCCAGAACGTCATGGTCATCTGCTTGCCCGGATTAGCATGTGAGCGCGGAGGCCGTCCTGCTCCTTGCGTTGGCTCCGCTGGCCCCCATGAGCCGTACCCCGTGCGCAGCCGCGTCCCGAAGCCGCTGGAGCCCGTGACGGACGCTCCCATCCCAGAGCCACGGCAGCTCCTCTGCTGAGTGCTGTCCCTCACTCACGCAGACTCCGTCATAGGCCTGCGCCTTCTAACCCCACGTGGGTTTCCAGTCCGAGCCTCTCCGGAGCGAGCTTCTGTTCGCTTATCGACCAGGTAGCCCATGGTTCCCTCCCAAGGAGAGCTTCACGCCGAGAACCCGGTCGTTTGGAACGTGGAGCCCCCGTCGCAAATCCTCCGCAAACCACAGGCCATCAGAGGTGCTGAAAATGTGGTCCCTGACCGGAAGGGTCATCTCTAATTGACTTCGTTTTGATCCCACGTATGAAATGAGCAGACACAAAATGGGACATCTTGAGGGAGACATGCTGGTGGGCTGAGGATTTCCTCGTAGTACTTGAGCTTTGAGCCAGCAGTGTCTGTAGGGGCTTCATAAATGCGCAGGTGCTGGGACCCCTCGCCATAGGCTCCCACCCGCAGTCTGAGCATCTCACCTGTTAGAGCTGTGCTGGGCCAGCCTGAGGCAGAGCCGGGGTTGAGAGGGGGTTTAGGTCGAAGCCATCGACTTCCTAAAGTTAGCGAGACCACATAATCTCGAGCATGGAGGGCATGAGGAAATACTCATGAGTGGAGGGGGAAAGCCCCTCTGGGGAAGAGGGCACTGGGAGTGCCCAGGTCTCCCGTGGCTCAGCCAGCCAGCCGTCAGGTCTGAACCCCATGTGCCATCATGAACACAGTTCTCACAGATCACGAAGACAGCCGCCCTCGTGACCTCATACTCCCCCTGCATGTAGAGACGGTGGAGAAGGGAAACAAGGAAAGGTGCGGGGCTGGGATTCTGTCTAGCCCAGCTGGACGCCACCGGGCGGGGCACACATCTGCATGTTGCCCGGTGCCAAAGGCTACCCTTTGACGGGAGAAGGGAGGCTATGGTCTGTGCATAGAGAGCTCACTGCCATTCCCTGTGACATTAGGGCAGATGCCTTCAGCTGCCAACAGGCTTAGCCCCTTGGCCCACAGTGCTTTAAAAACTTGACATTTCACATATAAAAGCCACCATCCTGTCACTCTGGTTAAACTCAGCAGATCTGGCCACATTGGGCCAATGTTTCCAATTGGAAAGGAGGATCTAGAGCCCAGTCATGATGGTCACTTTGGCCAGGGTCTGGGTTGACCGTGTGCCACAGTCCCTACTACCCCTTACTGTCTGTCCCCAGTCCCCTTCACCAGCCCACAGTGTCTGCCTGCTTCCTGGAGGCAGTGGCTTTGCAGTGCTTCAGAGAGTCGGGGAAAATGCGTCCCCATTGACATAGTCACAAATAATATTGAGTAAAGTCATCCACAGTTGAAATTCCTTGCAGAGAGACTGGATCAGGTCACTGATGGGGGAAGCCGATAGCCAGCCACAGGTTAACGAGGCATTCTCTCTGGGGAGGATATATAAATATACCCCAGAGGGGATCTGAACTTTCCCCCACCTAACTGATCCGTCCGTAATTGTTACCAATTGGTATTCCCTTACGCCCGTGCTTTCTTTGTAACGGAGACGTTGTTCTCATTCTGCGGCTCCGAGTGACCCTGTGTTGCAGCTGCCCATCCACAGAGGTCACTGATTTCCCGGGACAAGCATTTTTAGGGTTTTGGTGTTTAAAACATGCTATTTTCTTTCTTCTCTAAACTGGCTCCATTCATCTTAAATCACCAAGTGCACCGATATCCTTGAAATCTACTCTTGCTGGATTCATATCACTAAGGAAAGTCATCAGAACATCCCCCGAATATCACGAGGCATGCTGTTCTGTTTTGTTGGTGTGTTTCTAAAAGGTGACATGTTAGCCGGGGCTTGTGGTGACTGGGTCCCGTCCTCGGCCTTTCTGCCTGCGTGGTACGTGGCTGGCTGAGGAGCTGAGAGCTGGCGATCGCTTTAAATCCCATGCTGGGCCCTCTGCCCTCTGGCACAGTGAGCCCGTCGTGGGTAAGGATGAGCTCACCCCCCGCCCAGGGACGGTCCTGGAGTCTGAGCTGGAGCGGGCAGGACTGGCCCCAGTGATCATGGCCCCGCCCTGGAGCAGGTGCCCAGTGGCTTCCTCACCGGGCTCACCCGGCCCTGGTCTGCTCTGGCGAAGCTTGACCACTTCGACAGTGAGCGACTTCAGACGATGGTAGGGCATGAGTCGCCTTCCTCCTAGAGCGTCCTCCTCCCTGGCCCCTCTTGACCTACGGGGACCCAGGGGCACAGATGGGCAGGTGGGGGCTGGGGAAGGCGGGGGCTGGAGGGCGCAGGCTCCTCTCGGGGCCTGAAAATGGGATGGGACCAAGGTTGTGCCCGTGCACTTTCTGAATGGGCTCAGTGCCGCCGAAAGGCACAGCTTTAGGTGGTCAAAAAGGCAGATTTGGGGCGCCTGGTGGCTCAGTTGGTTGAGCAACTGCCTTCGGCTCAGGTCATGATCCTGGAGACCTGGGATCGAGTCCCACATCGGGCTCCCTGCTTGGCGGGTAGCCTGCTTCTCCCTCTCTCACTCCCCCTGCTTGTATTCCCTCTCTGGCTGTGTCTCTCTCTGTCAAATAAATAAATAAAATCTTTAAAAAGAAAAAAAAAGAAAAGGCAGATTTTATGACGTGTGGATGTGACCATGATAACAAAAAAGGCAATGGGAAGGAAAAGGAGACTCTTCAATGAGGAATGTTTAAAATGAAAAATGAGACGATCTTGTGGGTCTTGTCCCTTCCTTTATTAATATGGTATCGTGTTGACTGATTTGGGGATGTTAAACCATCCTTACAGCCTGGGAATAAGTCCCACTTGGTCGTGGCGAATGATCCTTTTAATGGACTGTTGGGTCCTTTTGGCTGCTGTCTTGGTGAGAACGTTGGCATCCATGCTCATCGGGGATATTTATAATTCTCCTTTCTGGTAGGGTCTTCAGTTTTGGGATTGGGGTAATGCTGGCTTCATAGAATGAGTTTGGAAGTTTTCCTTCCATTTCTATTTTTTGAAACAGCTTCAGGAGAATAGACATTAATTCTTCTTTAAATGTCTGGTAGAATTTCCCTGGGAAGCTGTCCAGCCCTGGACTCTTGTCTGTTGGGAGATTTTTTTTTTTTAAGATTTTATTTATTTGACAGAGAGAAACACAGCCAGAGAGGGAACACAAGCAGGGGGAGTGAGAGAGGGAGAAGCAGGCTTCCCGCCGAGCAGGGAGCCCGATGCGGGGCTCAATCCCGGGTCTCCGGGATCATTACCTGAGCCGAAGGCAGTCGCTTAACCACCTGAGCCCCCCAGGCGCCCCTGTTGGGAGATTTTTGATGACTGATTCAACTTCTTTGCTGGTGATGAGTCTGTTCAGGATTTCTATTTCTTCCTGCTTCAGTGATGGTAGTTTTTGGGTTTCTAGGAGTACATCTCTTTCTTCCAGATTGCTTAGTTTATTGAATGAATAGCTATTGTTTAGCCTATGAATCACTCAACTCTACCTATGAAACACTATATGTTAATTAATTGATTAAAAAAAGTTAAAAAATTAAAATGAAATGAACAGTGACCATGACAACCCGGGGAAACACAAGAAAGCCTTGTGTTCGTGAAACAAGATCACGGCCTTCCACGTTCTCTCGTGTTATGGTCACACACACGTGCACGGTCACACACATAGGCGTGCATACACACGCTCGCTCCCACACACTCCCCTCTCTCTCACACGTGTGGACGTGTTCACACCTGCTCACACTCTGGTGCCCCCTGAGCGGTCTTGTAACCGTGGCCACCCACTTGTCACTGCGCCGCAGACGTCTGGCGTGACCTGGGCCGTCGGTCTCCTCACCTGCAGACAGAGACCGCAGCCGCCTGCGGATTCAGAGGAAAGCCACCTGGGGTATTGGTCCGTGAGCAGCACAAACTGGGCGTCTTGAAACCACAGATGTTCACTGTCTCCCGTCTCCCAAGTCTGCAGGGAAGGTGTTGGCAGGGCCGTGCTCCTGCTGAAACCCGAGGGCCGTCCTTCCATGCTCTTTGTGTCTCTGTCCTCCCTAGCGGTCCCCCTCTAAGGACCCCGGTCCTATCTGATTGGGGGTCCACCCTATACCAGAGTGACCTCATCCTAACTAATGGCATCTATGATGACTCTATTTCCAAGTGGCTTGCATTCTGAGGGACCCAGTGAGCTTCCAATGGCCCAAGCCCCTCCCCGCCCCAGCACCTCTGAGAAGCTCTTGGTTCCTTCTGGAAAGCCACAACTATCGCTCCTGAGCATGTGTGATTCTGAAGGGACCTCTGCAAAGCCATGGCTTTCACGGCTTAAAGGAAGCGAACGTTGCAGCCATGGTTCTAATTAAGAGTTGATGGGCCATGGCATGACATCATCAACAAAATGAACATAATACAAAGAAATCATTTGATAGGAGGCACGGGAGGGCAGCCCAGGCTTTGCCACGGACCTGCATTATGTAGCAATCAAAGGCCATTTTAGAGAGCACTGGTGAACTTTGGGCTGTCCCCGGTTTGCTGAGATGCCCCCCCCCCCCCGCCCCGTGCTCATGGACCCTCGCAGCCCCGCCAGCCCGGAGGCTGCCGGCAAGTGTGGACTTCGCTGTCCCGCTTAGCTGGGTGAGCTGAGCGGTTAACTGCAAACTGCCGGTTCTGAGTCAAGTTATGCTCTGGAACTCGCACCCCGGAGACGCAGTGCTGGAGCGGCGGGGACCGCGGCGTTACGACGTTTTCCTGGAGCCCTGTGTCCCTGTGTGGCCTGTCGGCAGGGCTGGCGCAAGAGTTCAGGCAGCCAGGGTGGGAGTGGGGGGGGACTTAGAATTAAGCTTGGCTTCCGTATGGGCTCAGGGGGTCCTTGGCTGGGTTTACCCACAGCTGTCATTTCCTTAAAGTGCTCGAAGGAACTCCAGTCTCCGCACAAACTAGTGATGAAAGAGAGAAGCCGAACTACAGCTGTGCTGAGATGGTGTTTCATGGAGTTCACAAGCAGGAAGGACCTCCTGACCCGTTCATAGCCACACACACAGGTGCCGAGTGCGGAGAAGAGCAGGTCATGGTCAGCTCCCGGGCAAGGAGGACACCGTGCTGGGGGGGCACTAGGGCTGGGGGCTTGGGGCACTGCCGTTTGACGATCCACCTCTGGGATCAGCCTAGTGCCGTCCTAAGAACATCTGTTCCTTGGCTTCTTGGCGGAATGGCTGTGAGGTCCAGCTCTGCGGCTTTCTAGTGGAGGAGGCCTCTCGGCTTTCCCAGCTCTCTTCTCTCATCTGTGAATGGGAATAATCGGCCCACTGGACTGGGGTGTTTAAACCGCACACACAGCCTGGGGGTGAGACCCTGGCAGGGACATATGTCCGGAGGGCCCTCCTGAGCGCTGCAGCAGCACATGGGAAGACACACACTTTTCCTGCACTGACTCCCAGCCATGCGGCCTGTGTTCAGTGGCTTCAAGGAGGGGTTTAAGCTGAGGCAGACAGACAGAGAGAGGGAGAGAGGGAGAGAGCGTCCCGCCCACCCATCCATGACACCACTGGGGCTGTGCCCCTGGAGTTCCAGCTCCTGAGAGCGCCTCCTGAACCCCGGACTTGCTTAGCCTGTCCTCCCAATTATGGGGGCAATTCCCAATCCTTGCAATAAGTCCCCTTAAAAACCCATACGTTTACACTGGTTCCCCCCCATCACCAAGATAATTAAATCATCTTGGGCTCATTGTTCTGCCTCTTGGACTGGAAATAATCATTTCATGGAGAATTAAAGAAAAAGAAATAGTAAAAAGAAGGAGAGGGCGCCTGGGGGGCTCAGTTGTTGAGCGACTGCCTTTGGCTCAGGTCATGATCTCAGGGTCCTGGGATCAAGCCTTGCATTGGGCTCCCTGCTCCGTGGGAAGCCTGCTTCTCCCTCTCTCACTCCCTCTGTTTGTGTTCCCTCTCTCGCTGTGTCTCTGCCAAATAAATAAATAAAATCTTAAAAAAAAAAAAAAAAAAACGAAGGAGAAAAAAATAGTGTAAAATTCTTAGCCCTTGGCCGTTTCCAGTAAGGAATTCTCCATAAGTGTTAGGCATTGTCTTCGTCACCATTGCTCAGCACAGCCCTGGTGAAGAATGCTAGGATTCTCATGGGACGAGGTGGCAGAGCTCCAGACAGAGGGCAGCCCCCCCACACACATGCACACACACACGCACACACACGCACGCGTGTGCACACACACACACACACGCAGGAGGGACAAGCGTGCTCCCAGGCAACTACAGCCAGGGCCAGAGAGCAGGTCACAGGGGGGCTGGTGCTTCCTCCTGGGTCTCTTGGGATGCTCAGCCCTGGGGGGCTCCCTCTCTCCCTGTGGGAGGCGAACCCAAACGCCATTCAGTGAAAACTCCCATCCATGCAGCAGGGCCGCCTGCTGGGCCCAGGGCACCGTCTTACCAGCGTCTATGTGACACCGTGTGCGTGTGAAATCTTAGGCCCCCATTCAACACCTGAGGATGTCTGAAAGCACCAGGAGAGAGACTGAGCCGGAGTCACCCAGCCAAGTCCTGACCCAGAGGAGGACCCTGGCCCACCACACATGCGGAGGAGCCAATGCTGGTCAGGCTGCGGGGAGGGTGGTCTGGGCAACGTCTCAGCGTGCACGCTAACCTCCTGGTGGAGGACCCAAGGCACGTTGTTTTTCTTCATCTCTTTACAGCTGCCGAGTCTATAAAATGGGATCCTGACCGTGGCCGGGTCCCCAGGGGCAGCCCTGAGGAGGGACTGCAGACCCGCGGACTGAGTCCTCACCCACTGGGAGCCCCCAGCCATCTGTAGACCCAGGACAGACCCGGGGGCCGGTGATGTGGCAGGAAAGTCTGATGCTGCCTTCTTGGCTTTTCACACAAGGGAGGGCCCCCAGCCAGCGTGGTCAGGGACAGGCAGAGCGGTGACTCAGAGTGGCTTGGAAAGGGAAAGTATGATGCCATCGTCATCCCGGGGAGTCTGACACTTCCAGACCCAGGCTTCATCATTTCTGTCCAGGGGCGGGAGGATGTCCACAGAAGGAAGGAGGATTCGGCTGGAGGCAGAGCTGGGGCTGACCTTCCCGCTTCTCCAGATCTTCCGGGACAGAGAACCCAAGCAGAAAACATGCTCTCCCGACACTCTCTGGACCAGCTCATGAGGTCTTGTTGCTGGATAAGCATCCTCCTCCCCTGAATGTCTTTCCTCATCTGGCAAGTGAGGACATCGATGAGCCCCTTCAGCCCGAGGCTGCTGCTCCTGAGACATCTGTGGAGATGGAGAACCCAGCAGACGCCCGGCCCGGGCCCCCGGCCCACACTATGCGGATAACACCCAGGAGGCCCGGGCCCGAGTGTGTCATCTCACAAGCACCCACGGTTACTAGCTGGCAGCGGGGTGTTAGACATCTCAAGATACCCTCTCGTGCCTGAAATCCACTCTTATTTTTGGGCATTGAGCCTTGAAGCCTCCCTCTAGAAATCAACAGCCCCATGGTGGAGTCTCGACCACTGTTTCTCTGATAGAATCCAAGCACACAGCTAATATTTGCAGCATCCGCGGCACGCCAGCCTTCCCCTTGTGTGCTCCCTGTACGCCGGCTCATTTTATCCTAAAATCACCTACAGGATGAGCCCCGCGAGACCCTGCATTCAACAGCTGGAGAAACCGAGGTACAGAGCAGTCAGGGAGTGTGGTCACGGGCACGGCTGAGTGGAACCCGTGTCTCCGACGGCAGGATCGCGGCTGTGAGCAATGATGCCGTCACCCTGGTTGGCTTCACACGTCCAGCGTGGCAGCCACGGCAGCCTCCAGCCACGTGTGACCAGTCAGACCTAAATAAAGTACAGTCAGACCAGTTAAAGATCAGTTCCTCAGTTGTGCTAGCTAACTTAGACCCAGCGGCCAGCGGTGGCTTCCCCGAGGTGGTGACATTGGGGAGATGACTGCGTGGTGAGAACGGCCACTTCCGTGAATCACATCGGAAGGGCAAGTGGGCGACCGGGCCGGCATTTTTGGAAACCCCCAGCTGGAAAGAAGCTGGCGGTAGAGGAGCAGTGCAAAGGGCCCAGGGCCTGGTGGGGGTGGGGCGTTAGCGTCAGGCCCCCGCAGGCGGGCGGCACCGGACCCCAGATGGAGGGCGTGTCTTGTGCACCTTGTTCTGGAAGCATTCAAAACGCAGATAAATGCAAACTAAGTAGTTTTCGGTAGAGTCTCGTAAGCTTCTCGTAGGACGTCACTTCCGTGGAATACAACATCTCAGGAGGGTACACTGTTTTGTAGTGAGATGACATAATCCTAGAGACTCCTGGGTCTAAAATAGAATGTTCGAGGTGTGGCCCAACCCCCACAGCACAGACGAATACACGCAGACCCGAGAAGTCAGGAGGCATCGGGGCCACACAGCTGGCTCGGGGCTCATGTGGGATCACCCTCCAGCCTCCTGCTCCCGGAGATGCTCTGTTGGGCCAGATTCTCTCCCTGGAGCCCCCCCATTTCCACGTTTTTATAACCCTGTGGTGCAAGAGGAAAAAATTGCCTGTATGATGGCTTCTGTGTTTTCCAAACAAAAATCAGAGCTTCAGCTGGGGTCCGTGGGAGGGTGTGATGCACCGGGAGCCTGGAGGGCTCTGCGTTCTGATGGCTGAGGTGGCGTTGTGTGGGACATGGGGATGGCTTATGGCAAGAGTGGGGGCCAGGAGACTTCCTGGCAAATCCCAAACATGGCCAAATATGGAGGACTTCATGCAAAACGACCGACTTGGGTCTGGTGTATGTATGACTCAGTGTATGCGTGTATAACAAACGTAACAAATACAGAATACTTTCAGGATTCATTCTTACTGAACCTCGCATTAAGACCCAACCTAAGCACCTCACAGACGTGTGTAACAGGAGCACTATGCCATGATCGTGTCAAGTGTGCATCTTGGGGCCGTGGATGTAAGTCCCCGTTCTGCCGTTCGCACCGGGTGTGTGCCTGGGGTCCAGTGACCCGGCTCTGGGGTCAGCCTGTCCATCTGCACAATGGGTGTATCCCCAGCTTTCGTGGGCCTGCAGGAGAGGAGCTCTGTCTTAGTTTGAACCATATGTAACTACTGACTTTGAGCTGTTTTTACTTGTGAAACAGGCAGTTTCATATGGTTCAAATATATGAAGAGCTTAGCCCACTGCCAGCCCTTGGGAAGCACTCAATAAATAATAGTGGGGTGTTTGTTTTTTTTTTTCAACTTCTTTAGCCAAAGAGGAGCTTAAACTTCCAGAAACCTTCCCACCCAAAAGATTCTGTGTTTCTCCATTCATTATCCTCAGTCCCTTGACTGGCTCCCTCGCCCAAAATGCCTCTCCAGCAGGACACCCTCAAGTAACCAAAAGGCTTTCACTGGGCTCCCGGCTTTTTGAATAAAGGAAATCTTGGTGATGATTCTTTGTCTCCATAAACTCTGATTTCCAGGGGCTTCTGCATCAGTGCAATACGGTGGCCCAAGGCAGGCGTTGTGAGGTCAGTTTAAGGAATGAGTCCGGGAGCAGAGAGCTCCCAAGGCAGGCTCCTGGCGACACCCATCCCTCAGCCACATGCTGCCCTTGCAGGGTCCCCGACTCACAGCCCCCGACGATTGCACAGCTCCTGAGCCAGAGAAATCGCAGGAGGTGAGGTTCACATGGGCTGATGTATCAGAAGACACCCTCACATGGAGAGACGCCCTTTCTAGTCCCTTTTGTGCCCAAACACCATAGAAATGCCTCTGCCTTGGGACCCGGCCCCTCCGATGTCAGCGCCTTTCTCCAGGAGGGAGGACAGACATGTGGGCAGCTGGTAGCCTGCTCTGCATGGAGATGGCCGGCGTGCCCGAGTCCCACTGTTCACTTCATGGAGAGGATGGCCACGGGCACTGCCAGGTGGAACTTGGGAAGAGATCGACCGCGTGGCCACGGGAGCCCAGTTACCGCTGGGGAAAGGAAACCGAAGCCTTCCGTTGCCACGGAGAACACACGGTCCGCCATGCCAGAAACACCCAGCTCTGTTCCCAGCCCAGCGACGTTTTCACGTCACTTGGAGCCACAGTGTGGGTACAAATCGTCATCGCCGACTCAGTCATGAGATCCATGCAATTCGTCGTCCGTGTTGACAATAGCACGAAGGAGGCTTCGTGGGTGGGATCCCTAGGGGCTCGTATTTAGTGGGTGGAAACCCCGGGTGACCGCATTGCTCTCACGGAGGGAGCGACCTGGTCAAGGTGCGTCCATTACCTGGGAGGGACTCTGGGAGGGATTCAGCCATCACCGCCCCCCTCACCCGCCACCCCCCAGCTGGCGCCAGGGTTGCAGGTCCTCCGCCGCAGGGTGACTCCGCCACGTAAGCGATCCACAGATACTTGATCAATACGCACTATCGGGAAAGAAAGTCGCCCAGAGAAGATACTTGATTACATCACAAAGATACAGCCTCAACAGGCTGTGGGCGAAACACGTGATGTTTCCCTTTGGAAAGCAGGGTGTCTGCGACAGCGCTGCCCTCTCGTTTGCTTCGCTGTGACTATAGGGAGGGCTGGAAGGAAACCTGGTCAAGGCTCTTTGGAGCGCCGATGCGAAGGCAGGGCAGGGAAAATGCAAGAGTCTGGAGTATCTTGTGGGACCGGAAAGCAAGGAAGTCTTTTTCCATAAAAAAGGATGGGCCATGTCACAAGGAAACAGGAGTTAATCCAGAAGGTCTTCGAATGGCCAACTTGGGACAGTCTGAACAGCAAAATGAATAATGGGAGTGTTAGGTTACTACCCAAATAAAATAAATACCCATGAGCCCATACTGATATAAATAGATGTCTGAATAAATAAAATACGTGGGCAAAATCTTGGAGATTTCTGAATACTAAATGTGAAGGAGTGAGGGCAGCGAGAAGCCACCATCAGAGAGAGCCACTGTAGCAAGGCCCAGCGACAAAAGTGAAAATGAGCAGGTGTAGCTCTGACGAAGCAGAGTGGTGGCAGAGCCTGAGGATTTTTCCCCCAGAAGATCTCCGGCTGTGATGCAGCACGACATCCACCAGCACGGTCTTCACGCCCGCGTCCTGTGGGGGCCGGGGGGGGGGGGCATAGCGGCTCCCTCTGACCAGAGAGGGTACAGTGGGGGAAATGGGGACCTTCCCATGGAGGAAGCTGACAGACCCCACCCTAAGTGACCTGGGCTGCCGTCCTCTTAGACGGCGTGCACCCTCTGGTAGGACGGGATGAGAAGGACATACCGTGGCTCTCATGTCCTTCCCCAAATCCATAACCTCCGCTGACCAGGAGCGAACTTTAGACAGACCCAATTTGAGGCACGTTCTGCAAAAC
This sequence comes from Spilogale gracilis, assembly GCA_004023965.1. Taxonomy (NCBI): domain Eukaryota; kingdom Metazoa; phylum Chordata; class Mammalia; order Carnivora; family Mephitidae; genus Spilogale; species Spilogale gracilis. The sequence goes on along the minus strand of PITA01005464.1, from coordinate 96,620 downwards.
CACCAACCAGGGCTCTTCAAAGTATCACGGTCGTGAAGAGGAAGGGAAGTGCAAGCAGCTGTCCCAGACGGGGCCAGTAAGGTAAGGACATGGCGGTGAGGTGAGGCGGTGCCCCGGCGGCGGTCCTGGCGCCGAGGGCGCACCGGGCGGGAACCCAGGGGAGGCGCTCAGAGCCGGTCTCCTGGGCACTGGTGTTGCCGCAGGGACTGAGGGGTGTCCTTGGGGTGGGGGTGCTGTCACACCAGCAGGCAAGGTGTTTTTGGAAACTCTCTATACTCACATTGCAACTCTTTGAAAATCTTAAAATTATTTGAAAATAGATGGTTGGTTCTTTGGTTTTCTTCCCCTCTCGATGACTCACTGTGCTTAGATGGGGTCCTTTACTTTAACAGAAGAGGGGAAAGATGAACCAGACGCCTCGTTTGCTGCTGGTGTGGGGGGATCACTGGAACAACCATGTTGGGAAACAGCTCAGAAAACAGATCTGCTGAGCCTCAATGCACAGCTTCCCCAGGATGCACTCAGCCTGTTCTGCGTATGTACCCAAGCCAGCTGCTCGTGCACGCGTACGTGTGTGTAAGTGTGTGTACGTGCGTGCATCTGTGTGCATGCCCACCTGAAGTCACATATGGAATGTCCATAGGAAACGCGTCCACGTAGTCGCAAACTGGGAACAGCCCCGGCACCCGTCACTGCGAGCGGGGCCGGCGAGGCACGCTAGCTCTCCAGACGACATCCAGCAGCCGCTCCCGGAGTGACATCTGGGGATGGCAGGGGTCCCCGAGCCTCTGTCAGGGGATCAGAGAGATCAAAGCGGTTTTTGTCATATCAGCAAGATGCCATTTGCTTTTCTACTCTGGTCGCATGAGTGTCTGGGGGGACATCACTGCAGACAGGCTAAAGGAGCAGATGTGAGCCCCCAGCTCCCCTCTGTTCAGTGAGACACAGAGAGATTTGTGGAAAGGTAGAACAGTGCCACGCCCCGCATTTCAAACACCTAGCTATTTTTTATTTAAAACATCTTATTCCTAATAACACGAACAAATGTATTATTATTCCAGATGAACTAATAACTAAGTATGTTTCTGGATTTCTCAGTTTTATGTTTCAGTACATACTCCTAGAATGAAACAAAATACATGACCGGGAGCTGCTTGGAGTTCTCCATAGTATTTGGGGAAGGGGGGGTGCCGAGAATCAGTGTGGCTCCGCGACACCGGCCACGTGGGTCTCCCAGACAGAAGTGCGAGGGGGAGGCTGGGCGGGAACGGCGTGTGCTGTGGGAGCTGGGTGCAGATGGCTCGTCCCCACCAGGATCACCTCCCTGCTGGGCAGCAGTAGTGGCCGGAGGGCGCAAAGAGCGACTTCTATGGTCTGGCCGCGGTCTGGTCCTCCAGATGGGGGGGGACAGCACAGGAGTGTCCACTGTGCGCAATCATAGAACCTGGGGATTCTGACTTCACCCTGTGTCTGTTATCCTTCCACTGAAATATCCCCCACGGAGGGGGACGGGACACTCGTATCTCAGTGGTTAAGGTAACTACACCATTGGACAGCCAGCCTCATGGTCAGAGTCTAGAACCAGCTGGACCCAAGTTCAGATTTTGGCTTTTTCACGTCCTAACCTTTGCTCTCTTGCTTGTAAACTGGAAATGCTCCCACCTACCAGTAAGGGAAGGGTGGCAGGAGAGGCAGGCGTGCCCACGCCCAGCTCAGCACAGGCCTGATGCAGTTCACACGCCCAAAATGCCACGACGGGTCCTGATAGCTTCTGCGGATGTTAAAGCCCAGTCTTCACCCCAGTCCCTGCGACACGAGAGGTTTTGCCGGCACACCCCGGTACGAACAACGCGTCCTCGTGTTGCCTGCGCAAGCCCTGGCTTGTCATGGGCTTGTGCACGTAAGCGTGTGCTTGACGCTTGCAGGGGTGCGGGGGGCCAGCCCTTATCGTCACCGTCAGGCTCCACACTGGAGGAAGCTGAGATCCGCTAAGGCACTGCCCCAGGCCCTCCGCTGGTGAGCGGGCCCATGGGTGCACCCGCAAGAATGACATCCTGGCCTCCCGCCCACCACGCCCTCTGCTCCTTCCTCTGAGTCATGAGTAAGCATCTTGCCTGTGAATGCCTCCTGGAGATGGGGTCCCCTCACCCTCAGGGAGTAGCTTTCCTGCCATGTCACCTCCCGATCAGGCCAGGTCAGAACTGCGGGGACAGACTGCCTGACTCCACACGTAATAAGTGGGCCTGGTCCCCTGGGGGAGCCATGCCACTCACCTGTGCTCCCTGAGTTTGGGAAATGTGGTCCTGGATCTTTTCTCTCCCTTACTAAAAAATGCCCCAAGCCCTTGGTGGGTCCCCTGACCCCGTCTCAGGATGCAGCTCTGAGGCACCTCTTCATGCCCGGAGGGTGAAATCAGCTCACGAGCACGTGACAGTCACCCCCTCTCTGCTGGGGGTACGGGGCGCTCCTCACAAGCCAGGGGCCATATTTCAAATAGCAATTAATTGACGACAAATAGTAATTAATGGGCCACATTCCTACTTGGGCAAAGTGCATGATTCCATGCTTCTCCAGCCAGGATGGGCCACGTTCTTGTTTTCTTTTAATCTGGTTTGAAAGACAGTGCTCTCCCAGGCGCTCAGTCCCCCGTGAGTTCATCGCCGTGGCATGTGAGGCCTCAGTGCTCAGAGCGCTGGAACGCCCCGTCACCGCCCCTCGGGGCCTCGGGAGCGTGGGTGAGGAGCCGAATTAGTCGTGGTCCCCATGTAGCAAAAATCATAAATACTCTTCTTGGAGGCAGAGGAGGAGTGGGAGCAGGAAGGAGGCAGATTCTGGCTGATGTGTGTGCGCACACGTGTGTGTGAGTGTGTGCGTGTGTGCGCACACGTGTGTCTGTGTGGGACTCACGTTCGACGGGCGCCGCTGAGCGGGCCAACCCCACCTGCAAGTGGAGGTCTGGCAGTGGTCCGCGACTGAGGGTATGCCCCCCCCTCGACAAAGGGAGGCCTCCCCTCTGCCTTCCCAGGGAGACAAGCGTCCTAAACACCAGTGCGCAGGGCGCCTGCGAGGCTCAGTCAGCTGGGCGTCTCACTCTTGGTTTCAGCTCAGGTCATGATCTCAGGGTCCTGGGATCCAGCCCCACATCAGGCTCCGCACTCAGCGGGGCGGGGGGTCTGCTGGGCATTCTCCCTCTCCCTCTGCCCCCTCCCTCTGCCCTCTAAAACAGATAATTAAATGTTAAAAAAAAAACCCACTGTGCATCATGATTATCCACTTGAGCCGGTAGATGGTGAGTTCCTACTAGACTCCCAGCCCTGTGCTCGATGCCGGAAATAAGCACGGAGCACGCACAGCCGCTCTCAGCAAGAAGCCCGCGGTCTTCGTGGGGAGCCTGTCAGGGAAGCGGACCTTCTGGGCCATAATCGCGGGAACAGCAGCAGCAGCCAGCCCGTTGGGGCCATGAGCATGTAGGCGTCTGTGACACGGGGATGTCTGCGTCTCTCTCCCAGACGGCAGAGCCGCTCGAGTCTCACATGACAACACCCCGAACGTGCAGATATCCACGACACCTGGAATGTGGTCTGGAAGCCCCTGCTTCCTACAGGCAAGCAGTCTCACAGGTGCGGCTGATGGTACCGTGCCCTCTGCCACCGGCATCTGCAAAACCTGTATTCGAGGCAGAGATGAGTCCAAATGCTGGTGGACTGTCGTTCCCGTCCTGGCGCACGACTGTCCGGAGCTCCACACGGCCCACACGGCGTCGGTCATGCGCTCATGCTGCCGCACGTGGGACCCGTGGGGCTCAGGGAGCGTGGACGCGAGAGCTGCCCACTGCCCTTTCGGCTGGACTCCCCTGCCTTAGCACTGGGAGTCCTGAGTCACACGTGGAACAGTGGAAAAGCGAGCCTTAAAATCTTCGCCCAACCTAACCAGTTCCCGATTGTAAACTCAGCCCTGTCGCTAATGTGCAAGTCCTCCCCTGCATTCCAAGTGGGTTAGTGTCGCTTATTCTGTCTCAAGGGAGAAATAAAGGCATTGTATTAATATTTCCCAAGGCACGCAATTACTTGAGAAAGCCCCAAGCCGTCCAGACTAATGAGTGTGTTTATCCGTGAGCAGTCTGGAAATGTAATTTTTGACGGTGTCATTGAAATTGCTTTGAATACAATAAGGAAGGAAGGAAGGCAAAACTATTAATTTATATGGAGCTCATGTGTGTGTTGACTTCTGTGTAGATGCTTTTCATACCGAATGTCGTCTAGCTAGCAGGCTAAGAACGCCGAGCTCTGGCACATTGGGACCTTAGAACAGCATATGGGCAAATTAGTCAAGGTGCAGGTAAAAGAGATCCAAACGGGCTTAAACAATAAAGGGGATTTAATGGCTCATATAACTGAAAAATCTAGGTATTTTTCTGGTTTCTGGGTGGACTTCAGGCTCAGCTTGTTCCAGCAGGGATGTGATTTCTTCCTCTGCCATTTCTCACAGGGCACCGGGTCCTCCCACAGAACTCCCGACTTCCCATCACCAGGAGCCCAGCGCTGTTGTCAGCTGCCCCATCTTTATAATGAGTCAGACTGACGTCATCACCTCCAAGGCCTTCACTGTCTGAGGTTCTAGGGTGCTTGGATCTCACCCTTTGTGGGAGCCAGGTATCCTCACCTCTGCTCTAGGTCACCCCTCAGCTTCTGTGTAACCTTTAGCATTCACGCCCCTCTGGAGGCATGAGGAGGTCGAGGCAAGCACCTTGCTTGTGGCTGGGGCTCTTCAGGGCATATTTCTGCACGAGCCCCCATCTCAGAAGAGGGGGCTCCTAGTCTGACACAGAAGGAAGGCCAGGCTGGAACCTGCCCTCAGCTGTGGCCTCCCCAGGCATGGGTCATTTTAGTCACCCTTCCTCAGGTGGGCATCTGAATCTAGTGACCTGGTCACCCAACAGGCCTGTGGGAGACCTGGCAGTGACCAAATCCGGGTGGTTTTTTCTCCAAGAGCATCTGGGCCCTCAGTAACTGGGCCAACCCAACGGTACCCACGACCAAGCAGGGAAACCCATTCAAAGCCAGGGGACTCTGCTTCCCGGTCGTCACAGGTGCTGAGGGCTGGGATGGACCCAGGGCTCAGCAGACTTCTTCAGTCCAGTCACTGGAAGGGTTGGAACATGGGTGTTGATCGCACTGTCCCCGGAAGAGCTTGTCAGAGCAGGCTCTGTTCTCCAGGCCCACTCACCCGCAGCCCCGAAGTTGGTGCGGACGCATAGGCAGAGGGTACCGACCGTGAGAGCGCAGGTCTGGGGGGTGTTGTAGGTGTTGACAACCAGCTCTTGGGGGATGCCTGACATGCAGGGCTCCCTTGTCACCTGCCCAGCCTCCGTCTTTCTCAGATTCTGAGACTCTGGAAGGGAGACTCCTTTTCCAAGGTGTTGAATCTCTTTACCTAGTATCACCACTGTAATGTCTTCATCGAGGGTACCTTGGATGGTAAAAATGAAAAAATTACCGTAATACCAGCTGCTTACCTTTAGGGAAGAAGGTACGGTGTCCGCTAGAGTCCAGGAGACCAGGGTCACCCGTTCTGTGGCTCCATCTGGAAATGGCTTTGCTGTCTTGGAAAGAAGATGTGCACGGGCCACACAGGGTGCTCTGGGAAGCCACTCGTAGCCTGCTGTGTTTTTCACCACCTGCCATGGTGACATGGTGGGAGGGACACTGGCCTAAAGGCGAGGACACGTGGGCTCTAGTGTCATCTGGGCCTGAAGTTTGCTGCCTCCCCTCCCAGCTTTTGGCTTCTTTACTTAAGAGTTGATTTAGAAGACGCGTTTTTGTTTTGCCCACAAGGTGATCTATCTCTTTCCTTCCTTCCTTCCTTCCTTCCTTCCTTCCTTCCTTCCTTCCTTCCTTCCTTCTTTTCTTTTCTTTTCTCTCTCTCTCTCTCTCTCTCTCTCTTTCTTTCTTTCTAGAGATGCACTTAGGACATGTGCTCACTGAACTTAAACCTTCCCTACTCCCTGCCGCTCCCTATTGTCTTATGGCTTGTCTCACTCCATTTAAATTCCATGACCCGCAGGGTTCCTAAAACCGAGTTGCCACATTTAGCAAACTGGGTATTAACTGTATCCCGTGGACTATTCGGGACATACTTCCACTGAAACAGTATCCGTTTTTAACCCGAAGTGCAAATCAATGTAATGGGGCATCATCATGTGTCTTTCCTAGAAATTTTCTAGAGGCTGGTGAGTAACAGAGCCTCAGACCAGAGGGTCTCCAGGTACATTCTAGTTGTGACTGTTCATGAATACTCCCATCCATCCGTTCATTCAGTGGCATTCCTTGGATGCTGACCACAGCCACACCGTGCCCTCTGGAAGATACAGTCAGAGCCCTGATAAGCCCCGAAATTCTGTGGTTGCGGCTCAAAAACACTGTTGCAATCAGAGATACAGTGTAGCAATCAAAACTAATTTCAGAACAGCTTGGCTCCTCTACCTGCCTATCTCTACAACCACACAGAGCCCCGGGCTCCGGGCTCAGCAGCTCTCTACACCCGCCCAGGAGTCCCGCCTTATCCATCCCTCCTTGTGCCCTTGGGAGGAAGGAGTGAATTCTGGGATATTCTGCAGGGGCCTGAAGGGGCGGAACAAACGTGGGAGCGTGTCTGTAATTTGTGTCCTGAGTGTGTGGAAAACCATGTTGCTGCCTTTGAATGAACTTAGCATATACACGGCACAAAATGTCCCCAGAACGAGTGGGAAATAGAATCACAGGGTAGCAGTGTGCCACCATGAACACGGGGCCGGTGAAGACAGAAGGAGTAAGAGCCGAGGAAGACACCACAGCTGGGAAGCGCCAGACCGCTTCTTCCTGAATGCCATCGGGTCCTGCCTGCACTGTAACCTCTTCTGGCTCCCGGCCCCACGTCTTCTTGGCCGATGGCTGTTCAAAGCCCCCAGAGTTGGTTCTGCCCACACACGTGGCCGGTGGCCGGCCAGAGACGCAGAGAGTTAGTGCCCCTGGGAGCAGCGCCAGCCACTGGCCACGAGAGGGGGCGTATAAATACTCCAGCTCATTTTTCTCGGGTGGGATCATTCTACGGCATTTCCCAGACTAACTTGCTTGATAAAGATTCCCCCCCTCCGCATCTTCTCCGCAGTTGGCTACTTCCTCTTTCTGAGTCTCTTTCCTGCTTGCCCACTACCCACTGTGTTCCTAAGATCACCCCCAAAATCAACGCATCATGCTAGAATCCTTATATCAGGGGACCCCAAAGAAGACAGGCTAATACCCCAAAGGAACGGCAAGAATCGGGTCAGACTGAGATCAGAAGGGGAAAGGGCCAGGCAGGGGCGGCCCAGGGCCGAGGTAACTCCGTCCCTCTCAGGGCTCAACAGCCCTGGTGAGATTAGAGACACCGAGTTTCACCAGAGATTTAGGATATTTTCCCTGGAGTTTCCCTTCCCGGTTCTGACTGTTTCCGCTTCGGGGACTTTCTGGGATCACTGCAGGCGACCTATTAATGGGTTAGTGGGTGCCATCCAAACAGTGATGACACCTGTAAAAAAAGCGTATCCTCTGGACGGCTTTCTCTGGCTGGCACAGGTGGGGGGTATGGCGGGCACACGCTCCCGTTGCATCGTCCAAGCACAGGGCATGGTGCTTTCAGAAGCCCTGGCTTACGTACGAGGAGCCCGAGCAGCGGAGAGGTCAGTGGGCTTTGGTGAGGACACACAACAGGGACGTGAGGAGCCAGGTCTCACCGAGGCAGCCTGCTTCCAGAGCCCACACCCCGAAGATGCCAGCCAGCCCCAAAGGGACCACGGGAGCATAGGCACTGACTGACCCAGACTCCAACAGCGGCACCCCGAGGGAGTCCCCTTCAGGCCTCCCTGGACACGGCCTCGGACGCGGCCCGAGACAAGCCTGCACTCTCCCCTTCTGAGGGTGAATGGGCCTCCCACCCAGGGAAACAGCTCATGCTTCAAACCTGCAACCTCTTCAAACCTCTCTGAAATGCATTCCCAGGGAGTTCTCGCCTGCTTCCCGCCCTTTCCCAGGGTTCGACAGCCGGTGAACGAGGACGGTGGCGAGCTCCCACCCCCGTGCCCACTGCCACCCAGAGATGGCGGCGGGAACTAGCTGCGCCTGGGAACTTTCACAGAATTGATTCAAGCTGCTTCTCGTTTTAGCCCCGTCTTTCCGCCCACTGCTGGTAAAGGACGCGGCGTGGTACGTTTTAAAACCCTGGGACCCTGTAACCGCCTGGTGATACACATGCCTGCTGCCCGCCCCACCCCCGCCAGCTCTCATCCGTCCCAGCCGCCAGATCCGTGGCCCCGCGGCTCTGGCCTCCAGGGGAGCTCCTGGGGCGTTCGCAAGGCCAGAGGCGAATTCGGGAACTTGTGAGCATTTTGGTCACACCACTTGGCCTCCTGGTGACCCCAGGCTGGCCTGCATCGCTGGGACACACTGAAGGCTGATTACAGCCTTTGGGAGGGCTTGCGGCCTCCGCCTACCACACGCTGGGTCCTGGCCGGTTACCAAGGCAAGCGGAGAAAAGCCCTGAATGCCGACAGCACCGTGCGGCCAGACTGGCTTCCTGTTCAGCGGGGGAGCGTGTGGGATCCGAGGAACCGGGCAGGTTTGCCTCCTTTTGCCGAGAGGACCGCCGCAGGTCATCACCGTGGACAGAAGTCCCTGGGCGGAGCCAGCGCAGAGTTCCACCTTGGCTGGGAACCCACAGGGGGACCCTGAGGCTCTCTTCCTGCTGGGAGCAGGGTGTGCGGGCCAGACAGGAGCAGCGAGCTCAGTGCCTCTCATCTCGGGGAGGGGGTAGATGTGCAGTTAGGGGCCGGCGCCGTAGGAAGGCGACACCAGGCAGCCGGGAGCAGGGGTGTCCCCACGGGCACTGGGCCTCTTGCCGCCATGTGGCTCTGAGCTGCTTTCCCTCCTGGGCCTCGGCTCGCTGGTCATACTGACTGGCAATAATGATAGTGAGGGACCAGCAGTAACGGCCACCAAGCTCTAGCAGCTATCCGTGATTGCCCGCGTCCTGTCATTTCTGTCACCAATCAGAACATGCGGCCACTGTGAGGCAGGCGTGGGTGCTGATCCACCCTTGCGGACGGGGGCCTGTGGGGCTGGTGGAGGGGCCTGTGTGTGTGAGTTACGAAGCCAGGATGGGGACCCGGTGACCCAACTCAGGACCTGCATTCTTACCCACGCTGCTGGGCCTTCCTTGCACCCTCGGGCTGGGGCAGGGTTCCCTGCGCGGGCTGTCAGTGGGTCCCGGAGCCTCCTGAAGCCGACCACCCTTGGACACCCACGGGCGTCTGTCCCCATTTGCAGACTGCTTCAGGGCCTCAGAGAGGTTCCTAAACCCGGAGACGGTCCCGAACCAAGAACCACGAGTTCTTTCCCCTCCTGCATGGAAGCCCTCACCTCTGAGAGCTGTGAGATCTCGTGTTCCAGTGGTGGTTGCTGCCCCACTCTGGTTGTGTGTCCCTGACATCCAGCTCCCTAGCATGGCAAGCATGGCCCCGAAGCAAGTCCGTCACTGTCCCCACACAGGTCCTCACTCACACCCCCCACATCCCACCCTCACCACTGAGATGGGGATTCAGAAGTCCAGGCCCCGTGAGGACGGTGACATTCCAGGCAGGTGTGTGGCTGGCGGGCTGCTTCTCCGGGGCAGCGGCATAGGCACAAGTGAGCACGGGCCGGCCCTGCTCCCGCCACACGGCCACGCGCTTCCCAGGCTGAGCAGCGGGTGATGGCGCGGGCTTCGGGGGGCTGGGAGGTTCCAGGAAGGAGACCCGGGCCCCAGCCACGGCTGGCAGACCGTGGTCACCACCCTCCGTCCCTCGTTTCTCCAGCCCTGTCCACACCCACACAGGACCCTCCCATCCTCGCCCTCTGCCCGATTCTCTATCGTCCTTCACCTTGGGCTTCTCCCAGTGCCCCTGCACCTTGGCAATGTCGTTCTCGCCCTTGTCTCCAGAAGGGAGCGTGGGGAGAAGCACCCCGGGCGCATCACTCTGGGTGCCGTTCTGACCATCCTGGTGGTGGCCCCGAGGTGGACACGTGGCTCCCGTGAGCGTTTAGGAAAGCCGACTCCTTCCTTCAGACGTGGTGGCATCCCCGGTCCTGAGGCCCGAGTCTGGGGGGCTTGCCCACACCGCGGCCCGAGCGGCCTGGCCGTCCCACCCTCCCACACCCCGAGAAGCACCCCTGCTCGTTGGGCTGGTGACGCTCCAGACTCCTGGCCCAGACAATGTGGTCGCCACATGCACAGCGCAGCACGGGGACCCGGGCCAGTGTTATTACAAGGATAACAGCGATTCTGCTTAGGATAACAATGATGAAAACCTGTGTTAAGCGGCTGTAAGCTGCGGCTGGCCTCCCTTTCCGCGCCGGAGGAGAAGAAAGGGATGCAAGTTTGTCAGTTGACCCGGCGGCTGTGTTTCATCTGGACTTCGTCTCTTCTGCTAGCGTCCTTATTAGTGGGATTTCTTTCTTTTAATGAGTAGGTTTCGAACTACCAGGTGTTTTGAATTTTTGTCTTGTTCCCTTGCTTACATGAGGAAATTCAAATAGAGACCAGTGCATTATAAAAACCCAATGGGGGGGAGAGCCGCCTCTCCCGTGGGGGGCCCTCTACTCTCCCCCGGGGCCCCCCAGTGCTGGCTGCGGTGTGCAGCTCGGCCACTAGGGGTCCATCTCCGGGGGGACCACCCCCACAAGTGCTCTGTGTCCTCTGACGGCCTCGGCGCCTCTGCCCCCGCCCCTTTAATTCCCACTGGGGTGTCCCCCTCTTCCACCATGGCCAGCTCAAGTTAGTGGAACAGGGTCCCCCTCTTTTATGACCAATACACTGGGCATGTGCCGAAGGCACAGAGAGGGTGATGGGACAGTACCTCTGTGCGGCCGGGAAGAAAGAGTGAGGAAACCGGCTTTTCCAGGGAAAACCCCGTGCCTTCTCCACGGCTCTGGAGTCTGCAGTGTGACCTTTCGGGGCTCACACTTACTTCTGTAAAAATCTGGGCAAGGGCAGGGGAGAGAAGCCAGGTCTAGCTTGTTTGCCTCTTGTTGGGGGAGATGATCTGTGCCGGCCACGGTCACAGCGGGATCCACGGCCACGGGCGGTCTTGGGAACGCAAGGCGACCGTGTGCCTGGGCCTGGGCCACGCCCACTCTCTGGGGCAGACTTGGTCTTCAGCAGCTCCCAGTGATAAGGGCCAGCCCAGGGCTAAAGGCGCCAGAAGTGATGACATTCCTTGACTCAGTTTCCCTTGGGCCACCGCACTTAAATGAGCAAAAATCCCCACTTGCTGTGATGCGTCCATTAGGCTACATCTTTCCACTTCGCATCGTCTTCGCGGAGCTGGTCCGGCTTGCAGGGCTGGTTCAAGCTGTGATGTTAGCGGAATGTGTAGCAGAATCCAGGCGAAGCCCCCCCAGCTCCCCATCTTCCTGCCCTAAAATAGTTCATCCTGACCCGCAAAGAAACACTGCAAGTGAGCGGAATGCACCGTTAAACGGTCTTCTCTGAGTCTCCAAAACGAGGCGAATGAAGATTAAGATTCTGTGGATTTTGAAAGGAAGATGGTTTTTCTCCCATAGTTTTCCTTTTTTACTGACAGTCACCCCTCACTGCTCCCCAAACAGACCCCAAACTTCTTACGAAGACCCTTTTCAAGTGAGAAGGAGACTGCACAGTTCAAAGCCTCCAGAATGTCCCAGAGAATGCATGACAAGCAGTGGCTCATGGAGGAGGGAAGCAGGTCCCTGGGCACGATTTCCCTGCGACACTCACTCTGTCTAAGGAGAGAGAGTCGGGGAGGGCAGGAGAATGCGCTGGGAAGTGATTTCTTGACTGATGGGAAAAGTAAAGAGGGTGGTGTGCTTTTTATTATTATGGGTCATAGTGATTATTTGTTTCTTATAGATCATGTCAAAGCCCCTCTTGGAATAGGAGAACTTCTTCCAGTGCCTGGCCCCCGCCTCCCCTGCGGTGTTGTTCGGAGCAGGGCATGCAGGCCCAGCTCAGCCGCTCCGACCCGCAGCGTTTCCAACAGCTGCCTTGCCTGTGTGCCCCCGCCGGCCCCATGGTGCCCACTTCCTGCCCCCGTCTCCATCCCGCCGCCTGGCACTTGGGGAAGTTACAGGTTGCGTGTCTGTCCCCAGGTTCATCTGACTCACCGCACAGACCTGTCCTTAGGTCCTCTGGTGCAAGCGTCGTGATGTCCCAATTGGACTGTCCCTTTGCACGATCATTCCATCCCCCTCATTCGACCGCCTGTACCGCGGAGTAAGGTCCCACTTGCCTCCCAAGAAAAAGGTTCTGTGCTTGTTCACACAGAGCACTTACTCCGTCTTCGTTCCAGACAAGACATGTCAGGAGGCAGAGGCCGTTTCTGCTGAGCCTCGACCGGCGACCCGCTCAGGAGTCCGTTCAAACAGAGGCCAGGGCCGCCATGCAGATGCCCAGCCTCGGGGCCCGGCGAGGGGCACGCCTGCTCTTCCGCCGTCCTCCCCACAACGCAGCCCGACAAAGCACGGGCAGGACGATCGGCTGCTCTCCAGGGTCAGCAAGTAACTGAACTCACGTGTGCATGCTGTGGATCCCGTGAGGAAGCCGGAGGAACACCACCGGCTCACAGCCGTGCCCAAGCACACTGTCGCTCACAGCAGCCTCAAGCCCACAGCCGGGACTTGCCTTTACCTGTCCTTTGAAACCCAGAACTCTTTGTAACAAAATTAAGCCTGTTTCCTCTCCACCTTTCATTTTTCTTGCACATTCGTCCCACAAAACCCCCTTCAGAGAACGCTGGCGGGCACACACCAGCCGCTCCAGGAGAACAGAGATGAGGTCGGGAAAGCCCATTCCGTGGGCAGAAGGCTTTGCTGTTTGGGCGTAGCTGGCAGAGGCCCTGAAAGCCTGCTCCCGAGTCCTCACTGCTGCGTGCGGAGGGGCGTGAGCTGCAGGCGCCCGCTCGGGAAGGAGGAAGGAGAGCAGGCTCTGTGGGCGAGCCCCCACCGCTGCATCTGGAAGAGGCCTCAGTCACGTTCACGTTCACGCCCCACACCGCACTGAGTGCTCGCCACACGCTCCTTCCCTCGGCAACACAGTGGCCGGGCACACTCTCATAGAGCCCGGTGACCCACATGCCTGAGCTCCCAGAGGCCTCCAGGAGCAGTGTGGGTTTCTCGCGGGGAGAGGGGAGACCTGCTCCACGGGCTCCCCCTGCAGCGTGCTGTTCCCTGGACGGGCGGCAGAGGCTAGGGTGACCAGGAATCCCTGATGTCTCTCCAGTCCTAGAATTCATCAGTGGTTCACGTCTGTCCATGTTCCCTGGTGAAAGCAAGTTACAGGGCCAAGGCCATTCCCTAGGGGGGCAGAGAAGGAGACCTCACTCAGCGTGAGCCCAGGCCAGTGCAGAGAGGAAGGGCATCATCAGCAGAAGGCCGAAGCTACTGCCGGTGACCTGTGGTGTGGTGGTGGAGCCCGCCGAGGGCTCCCCATGCCCAGGTGGGCACTCTGCAATGGAGGGAAGGGCAGGTTCTGGCTTCCTTGGAGCCACGAGGTCCCACCCAAGCATTTTTGAGTTGATTGCTCTGTTTTGGGGCTCGGGTGCTGGGAATTTGAAAGCCTGAGGGGTTCACACGTGTGGCCAGAGCTGAGAAGCAGGCTCTGAGGCCTTTGCTAGTTCCTGTTGGAAATGCAGAGTCCCGGGCCCCACACAGATCCTTCCCAGGAGCACGTGGCCCTGGATCGTCCACACGGGGCCATTTGAGGGGCACTGACGTGCGTGGCCTGAGGCCCCCACATGTGAAACAAAGCAAGACCAAACAGCCTTGACGGTGCGTCTCCTGTGACAAGGCGGCTTCCATTTTCCACGACCACTGGTGGTGCTAAGGTGCCGCGCCTGTCCGCGCGGGGGGAGGGCTGGTTTTGAGAGAGCGCCCGGTTAGACCCCTGGAAGTAAATACATGGAAATGACTTTGTTGTTACAGAGTGTATAAATTACCCACAACTGGTAAACTTCTTTCTCTTCACGTTCTTTTAACTTGAACACAACCAAAATGTATTTCTTTTTAAGCTGGGGGAGAGGGAGAAAGAGCTAACTGTTCCTTTCAGGATCCTCTCTCAAGGGGAGTGAATTCCTACCTCTTAAATCCTCATGACTTGAGGCTTCTACCTTTGTTTTAAAGACTCTCAACAGTCAGGTTCTCCTAAGAACTCTTCATCCCTCAGAGGACGTGGTGGGGTGTCCATGAACATAGTTGTCCTGCTGGGAAAAAACCACCCGGTTCCCATTCCAGCTCATCCCCTTAGGAGCTGTGTGCCCTGGACAGGTCACTTCACCTCTCTGAGCCTGTTTCCTCCACCGTAAAGTGGCACCAGTCGTGCATGTATCACAAGGGCGGGGGGGAAGTGAGATAATGAATATAAAAGCGTCGGGAACAGAGTGGAAGATGCATTATTATTTTAACCATAAGAACAGGATGACAAAGGGAATGCGTGCTCCAAATACAGAATTTGGAGGAAAAGAAAGTGGGAAAAAAACAAAAAAACAAAACAAAACAAAACAAAAAAACGGAGGAGGGCAAAGGGTAGTAAAAAGAAAATCACCAGAAATCCCACTGCTGAGGTAAAATGGTTGGTCCACCCTGAGAGGTGGTGGAGACGTGTTCACCACATTCCTGGGGAAGGCGGTCCAGGCCGCCCGTGGGTTCGCGCACAAGCTCAGGAAACACAGGCTGTTCAAAGCCGCCCCTCGCTGTGCTCTTTTGAATGCCTGAATTCATTATTTATTATAAATGAAATTTTGAAAATTATTCTTATGGTGTATTAATTTTAAAGTAAAAATGGTAAATGGTGAAAGAAAAGAAAACAGGCATCTTCAGTTCTTACTACTTTGAAATGTCTGAGCACATCACCCAAGGTGTTCTGGTCTGTGGTAAATGTCTCGTGGGACTTAGAGCCTCAAACGCAGGGCCTCCCGTGCTTGCAAAGGCTCATCGGACTCCTGAGAGTGTCCCCAGTGCCTGGGGTTCTCTCTGGGAGTGAGTCTCCAGGAGGGCTTCTAGAGCAGCATGGGCAGGAATGCAGTGTGGGGGGCACCCTTCCCTGTGAGATGGGGAGGGGGTCGGCCAGCGGTGAGCGGGTCCCCAGGAGGCCCCAGGCACCCGGTTGAGCTCACAGCTGAGCACACAGCAAGCACGGTCTCGGTCGCTCCTCCTCGGGTTTGTGAAGGCTGGATGAGGATTCCGGTTGTGTAAGTGATTTTCACCTTGTGCGGATAAATACCCAGCCGGCATTTCCAATTAAGTGACAGCGTGGGGGGAGCAGACTGTGTGTGAAGAGACCCCCAAAGGGCTGAAGCACCCTGTGATGCAGCCGTTCGCCTTCATCCTCACATCCGCACTTGGGCTTTCTAACTGGGAACCTGAAGACTGCCAGATTGCACCTCTACTCCCCTTGCCTCCCTTTCCTAGACCTGGACACCCTCGAGGGAGGGCTGCTTCTCTCTGTCCCGAGCACCCATCGAGCCCCAGGCTCACGCGGGTGCCACGTGAGGGCCCTCCCAGAGGAAGCCCAGCCCTCTGGTGGGGCTCCCATCAGCTGGTATTTCCCACCGTGCTCCTTCCCTCTCTCTTTAGACATCGCCTTAGCTTCGTGGTTCCTGCTGGCCTGGAGGAAAGAGTTAGGAATGAAACGCGGAGCCGTGGCCGTCCTGAGCCCACCATTTTTAAGGGAAAATGGTATGACAAATTATTTTTCATAGCAGAGAGTGTTGTATAAACAGAGGTGAATTTGGATCGCTGTGTGATCCCAGCACTGGAAGGTGTTGGCCAGCGTTTGGATGTTGGCTTCGCTGATGGGAAAGCTGGTGGCAGAGCGAGGCCAAAGTCTGGGGTTTCTGGTCCCCAGACTGTCTGTTTTCTGCCAACATCATGCTCGTACTTTAGGACCCAGCCGAGAAAACAGACCACTCTGAGTCTTTCTCTTCCTCCCGCTGCGGCCGAGCAAAGACCCTTTCTTCCTGGGTCAAAGAGAGAAAACAGGTGCCTATTTGTGACTGAGTCTCCTGTCGTCAGGACACACGGGGTCCCCGCCGAATGCCTGGTGCAGAGCTGTCGGTGGGGGTGAACACAGCGAGGGAGGGGGAGCACCGCCATTGTTTGTTCGCACAAGAACTAAAATGACCCTCTCCTTATTTTCCAGAGCAGGGTCATGCGGGTCAGCCACATGTTGGCATTTGGGACTGTAATTCCCACCAAATGAGTCAGCAAAGAGAACACAGAGTTTTTTAGCAGACATCCTTGAGTTGGTGCCCACTACCAAAAAAAAAAATCTCCCTGTTTATAGCCTGACCAAGTCATAATAGCAGAGCCCTCTATCCAGGGTCATCGGCGTCCCTGGGGGCCTCGCCGCCCCTCCTGTTAGGATAGACACAGCCCGCTCATTCTGACATGTGAACATTCGTGCGCGTCCTTCACGGAGGGTAACCCAGGCAGGATTTCCCAGTGCTGGAAAAGCAATGAAGAGATCTGGAAGCTGTGGCTTGAGTTCCCTCCTGGTGGGCTGAAGGCAGGTGTGAGAGCACACACCCAGGTGTGCACAAGTGTCCCCAGGGGCTGCGTAGCCAGGGGCACCCGTGCATCGATCTCAGGCAGGAGCAGGGTAAGCCACAGACCGAGTGGGCTGCAGACCAGCTGCTGGCTCAGGCCCTCAACTGGCTGGGGCTTAACTGCCACTTCCAGCCCAGAAAAGGAGCCCACCGACTGCTTATTTATACTAGTGTGTCAATGACTGACACAGGTTTTGGTAGGGTGGGGATGCCAAGAGAGCACATGGTTACAGATGGGCAGGAGGACAGGATGCTTAAAGGTGTGTTGAAACAAGAATGGGAGTCGCATTAATATAAGAGAGAAAAAGCACAAAGATGTAGAGGGCAGAGTTTTCTCCTGTCCAACACTGGCTAAGAAGGACGTCGGAGCTCATCCTGACTGTGGTCGGCACAGAAACTCATCCATGTCCTCTCTCCTCACTGGGCTTACTCGGCTGGGCGTCTTCCAGCCTTGGGCCACCCTGGTTCGTGGTTTCCGTGTGTGTCCCTGGGGTTCTCTCGTCCTCACATAATCCGAAAAGCACAACCTCCATGACCCTGTCTCAGACACTTCTGCTGTGTCCCTCACTGCGTTATGGGGAGGTGGAAAGCAGCCGTCAGGGGATGCTGGGATGGCAGGAGCGAAAGCCCCGGGGATGAGTGTGGGCTCTGCTCTCCTCCCGGTGTCCCTGCAGGCTGGGGCCACACCCGCGGGAGGGACTCGGGTTTCCGGCGCCTTTTCCCCAAAGTACAGCACTTCATAGGACTGAAAACACATTATTATTTTCAGGCATGGAAAAATTAATTGGGGGCTGGTTTTGGCTAATAGAACTCAGATGCGGCCCCTTTTCTCCCCTCGGGTGGGGCTCTCTGTATCTGCCTCTCCGATCTGCTCTGAGGGAAAGCGTCCCGGGGCTCTGATGCGCGCTGCTGCTCGTGCGTGTGCGAGCGTGAGTGGTGAGCGTGTACACATGCCTGGCTGTGAGCCGACGCCCCACTGTGCGCTTGTGAGGGATGCTGGCAGCACGCGTGGGGCTGGCCGCAGGCACTGAGCGACCCCCCAAGCCCGGGCCCAGGTAGGGGACAGGAGAGCTGAGCCTGCTTCCCGGCCTGCTGCTGGCCAGAGACGCCCTGGACCCCGGTTCTGGTCACTGCGCATGCTGAGGGAGTGCTCGGGAGATCCATCCCCTATGAGACAGAGTCTGGGGGTTGTCTCCCCGCCGGACCCGCAGAGTCTGGGATGCGCCGTCCACTGGGAAGCCTCCTGCCGTGTGCAGGCAGTCCAGCAACGCTGCCATCCCCTTCTCTGTACCCTGTCCCCACGATCGCATGAGCTTTACACGCCTTCTCCGTGCCCCAGTGTCCCCATCGGGAGAGGGAGAGAACAGCACACTTGGCTGGCTCCTTGGTGGGCAGCTGAGACGATGCAGGGGGGCCACGTGGCCGGCGCCCGAGCAGGGATGGTGGGCATCCTGGAGGTCACTCGGAGCTCTCCCGCCCTGCACCGCAGGATCCATGCCCGGATGCCTGGCCTGACTCTCGGTGAGCGGGACTTGCTGGCCGTCATGGGCCCATGTAGCTAACTCTGCCAGCCCCTGGGATCTGCAGGCCTCCCTAACTCACACCATCCTCCACCCCCGGTATGACCTTGTGGAGGCAGTTTGCACTGAGTGAGTGCTTGGGATGAAATAAGATGCCAAGTCTGGACGTTAAAGCGAGCAAACTGAGCAAGAGGAAGGAACGGGAATCTGAAACATCGGGCCCCGGGTTTCGCAGCAGGAGGAGTGCTGTGGGAATGCAGCACCATGAGACCGAGAGAAGTCACGGCAGACGGGCAATGGAAGTCAACTCGGCACAGCCCTCTTCAGCCTGGCTGTCCGGGAACTCCTCCTTCTGGGTCCCTGGCATCCTGCCCCCATGTTCTGGGGCTTACCTGCTGATTCACACCACCGTGCCATCACCAGGAGGGTCCCACACCTTCAGAAGACCTGCTGGTTGGAGGGTCAGAGGACGGGCCCGCTGGCCTCGGTGCACGTTCTGAGGAGCCCTGCTTATCCACGGCCTCGGCCCCTGCCCCTGTCCCCGCAGCCGCTCCCGGCAGGTGTTGCCCAGAAGGCCCCCCACAAAATGCTTTACACGTGAACCCTGTACCCCTCGTATGTGGCACACACGAGGCACGGGACCCACCGACTGGCAGAGAACAGAGACTCTGAGGTGGAGCCCTTCTGAGACCCGTCCAGGAGGTGGATCATGTCGGGGGAGGCACGGGGTACACGCCAATGAGCAGAAGAGCTTGTTGGTGTCCGATGGGCCGTAGCCATGCAGCCTCGTGGGGGGCCCCAGCCCGCCAGCCGCAGTGACACAGTTCAGGGTGAAGTGTCCTAGCGTCGGCTGGCCTCTTCAAGGGGAGTGCTGGCCTTCTCCACTGGAAGCCCATCTGAGCACAGAGCCCTTTCCGTCTGCCCCACTCCCCCACAGCCCACAAGGCATCTGGGGGCAGGGGACCTTCACTACCATGGACACTCTCCAAAAATAGAAGCCCCATTCCCACAGGGTGGGAGAAACCACAGGAAGCAGTTCAAAACCACTTCCCGGGGTCATTCCCCGCCCCCAGGAAGCTATGAATAGATGCGGGGCCACTGTGGGGTTAGTGGGCTGCGGGCCTGAGTCATAAATCAGCCAGGGACAGTCCCCATCTCAGTGGTCTGCTGTTCTCACTGCCTCTCTCCCGAGCAGCGGAGGCCCCAGACTACGTCCCTGGGCACCAACCCCAGTAGCAGCCCCCCACGGGTGGGGTCTCCTGGTCCTTAGGACCCCGAGCCAGAATCAAAGCCACCAGGTCCCAGACTACGTCCCTGGGCACCAACCCCAGTAGCAGCCCCCCGTGGGTGGGGTCTCCCGGTCCTTAGGACCCTGAGCCAGAATCAAAGCCACCAGGTCCCGTAAACCACAGGAAACGAGCGCTGTCTCTGTGAGCCTCTCCGGCAGTCGGTGTCCCACCGGCCGCCCCCAACAGATTCCCTTCAGTCCCGCGTCGGACCCCAGCGACTATGCCAGAGAAGAGGCCCACACAGCCGGCCTCATACAGTGTGGGTTTTTCTGTCGTGTGTGTTTCTCTGTTTTTGCTTTGCCGCAACCCTGACTGGCGACCTAGGCTAGGCTCCCATTCTGTCCGGGTCTCGGCGGCTGTCAGCCCTGTCCTCCGTGACGGTGACCACCATAACGCCAGCCAGCTGGGACGGCTGCCTCCAGGCCAGCCCCCATCAGGGGCGCGAGGGGCTCTGTCTTCAAGGGCCGCACACTCAGGCCCTGTGGACTGCTCGCAGGCTTCCAGGGGGCACGGAAACAGTAAGGTGTCCCCGCTCACCACAGATTTCTGTAGGACAAAGAAACAGAGTTCCTGTTACACATATCTGTAAATATCATAAACCTCTATAAATAACTATATTCAAATACGTTTATATAAATAAGCATAAAAAGCAATAGTGCGTTTAACCAGAAGGAAACAAGTGCTATGAAGTTGCTCAGCGGGCTTTCCTGGTCTCCGTGAGGATCTAACGGTTTGTGAGGGCCGAAGGTTGGGGACGTCCCTCCTGGAAGGGGTTCTGGGGCCCAGGAAGGGTCTCTTGGGGCGACAAGGGGAATATGAGACGAAGTGGAAACCCCAGGCTGGGCTAGCGTGCCCTGCCTGCTCCAACGACTCATGTTCCCTTCTCCTGACGTCCCGGCCCCTTCCTGTTCACATACTCGGGGCCCTTCCATCCATTTGTGAAGCAGCCACTCCCTGGGGGGACCTGCCTCCTGGGCGCATGGGGACCCAAATCCATAGGAATCAGGAGTGAACCTCCATCCGACGCAGGAGGGCTTGGTCGCGAGGCATTGACATGCAGGCCCTCAGGATGGCAGGAGAGCGTGGGACTCCCTTCCCCCCATACCCCTGGACACAGCAGGGCCCAGGCCCGCGCCTCGGCTCACTCACAGTGAATGTGCCTCTGCGTTGGCACCAAGAGCTAAGTCACAGTGGAGGCCGTGGCCCTAGTCTTGCACACGACGGCGGGCACTCGGGCAAATTCAGCCTCTAGGAAAAGAGCAAAGTCTTCTGAGCCCAGACATTAAGCCGCATCAACCCAAGGAGCGTGTGGAGTTGGAAGCGAATACCGCCTCGTCTCGAAGCATGGCCTCCGTCTCTGCCCTGACATCGCCTAGCTTCGACTGCCTCTGATGATACCCTTCCGGGTGTAAGACTAAGGCCATTTCATCGGTTCCCTAAGTCGCAGAGGCTGGTGGAGTGCGGCTGGTTTGGGAGGGTCAGATCCGCCCACTGGGTCAGAGCAACTGTAGGGACTCCTAGTAGACGGGAGTGGTGGGCCACTCTCCACCCCTGTGGCCCATGCATCGCGGGGAGATGAGGAGGTCCCGGGGCCAGCCGCTCTGGCTGTCACCCAGATGTCCCCGGTCTCCAGGAGGTCACAGCCAGAACCAGACCGCTAGCTGAGGACAGCAGAGGTGAGATAAGGCTTTCTCAGTACTTCCCAGAGATGCTCAAGGCTTGCTTTCCCGGGCCTACCACCAGAATGCAGCTTCCTCCCGGCATCTCCACACGAAGTCACTCTCTCCAGGAGGAGAACGCTGCATGGCTTAAGGCCCACGGACTGGAAGGGGCCACTGCAGAGTGGCTGGGCCACCTGACAGAAGGCAGCCTGAGGACTGGGCACCAGGCTGGGGCACCAGGGAATACGAGGGGAGCCTTGTGCCGGGCTTCCGTTAGCGTCCCAGGAAGGCCAAGGCCAAAGAGAAGGTTTGGTCCCCGGGAAGAAGGAGGAAGACATACCCTGTGGGCTGACAGCAGCATGGAATTTCTCTCTTCCAAATACAACATCTGTTGTGTATCTAATAGGTCAACTCAAGAGAAGACCACCTGCCCGTGTCTGCTCACCTCATCTTTGGAAATGTGAGACACCCTCTTATCCCTGTGTCTCTGCTTCCTTCTCATCCTGCTTGTTCACAGATTCGGCTTCTTATACAAAGAGTAGGGCACATTATCTGGGGCGTGAGTATCCACGGCAATCCCAACCATACCTTCTTTGTAAGAGGATGCTTTCTGGAAGCTTCCTTTTGCCTTCCAAGTGACCCTGGAGCCCCCTCATGACTCCGGCTTTCGTTTCTGTTTCATCTGAATATAATTATAATATCTCCCCTCATCTGAGGGACTGTCCTCAAATAGAAGAGATATGCCCAGCACATAGTAGGTAGTCAGACACTTTGTTGAATAAACCAGTGGGGTGAAAGTGGAGAAAGGAGTCATTCTGACATCTGTTTCTCCGTGGTAGGACAGACGCACGATGATTTAAATATCATTTGGTTTAGTGATTCAGTGTTTTCTGCCTAATTATGGACGTATTTCCTGTAATTAATTAATTTAGATTTATCTTTCGGGGAGCTACAATATACACTCCACTTTTATTTTATTTTTTTCCAAGAAAGGCATTTGAGTGGCTTGTTTTTTAAACAGTGGCTTCACTGCTCTTTTATAAACATCACCCATGCTAGCTTTAAAAAAATAATTAAAGAGAAATTCCTAAGAAGGCAACCGATTGCCCAAAATGTATTAACTCGTCCAAAATAGTATCAGCGTGGCTGTCTTTGCAGACGTCTTCCTGCGTCCCTACGCAGTAGGACTACAAAGAGAGATCATGTCACACACCTGAGTAACGCCACCCAGGCTACTTTTAAGTCAAAATATATTCGTCTTAGTTGAATCTAATTGGAAAGCGGTGTACAGTAACAGGGAGGGGGTTGCTGAAATAAATAATAATCCCGCACCACAGGAGGGTAATTTCTAGAAGTCACACTACGCCGAGAAGCGAGCCTGGAGGCAGGGGCTGTGTCCGCCACGCCCTTAAGGGGGCGCTGTGTGACCTTCCCACTGGCAAGGACGGCTGGGCGGCTGGCGGCCAGTGTCACGCCCAGGGGCAGGTCCGCAGGGGAAGCTGTGACGGGGCAGCGACACCGCCTGCGTAGACACCCACACCACCCACACTTAGCATCTGTACCGCGTCCATTCTCATCGGCAACGCCACCTGCCCCAAGTGGGCAAAACCCCATATTCAGAGGGATCCCGGACTTTCTGCTACCATTTATAATGGTTCCCTGTTCTTTTTATTCCTGATGAGTCTCTCATTGTAGCTTCATTTAACCCAGTAATTGCCCTGCGCCCCAGGGGGATTGACGAGCCCAATGTCCAGAGGTCTCCCCTGTAGTTTCAGAAAACACCTGTCTGTCGTCTTCATACTTGGAAGACAACTTACCTGGACTTCATAATCTTTGTCCCATTTTCTCACCCTCAGAGCATTGGAGAAACCGCTCAGTTGTCTCCCCCACACGAAAGGCGTTTCAGACCAGCCTTCCTTCTCCCCCCAGGGCCGCGTGTCATCTCCAGGAGCACAGGCAGACCGGTGGCCTGGTCCGTGGCTTCCTGATGTGTGGCAGCAGGGGTGGGAAAGCCTTCCGTGAGCACCTCTGGTTCGCCAGCTTTGGGGGGTGCCCTGTCCTCGTGTCTCCCTGCATGCCTGAAACTCTTTTCCTAGGCTCTCCCTTCCCCTTTCCTGCAACCATCTCGCGGCTCCCCTCTGTCTTGCTTGTCACGCTCAGCTACTCTATTCCTTGCTTCCTGAAGCAACCCCGGGAGCCGGGCCTCGTGTTTCCCCGTGTGTCAGCCCAAGTAGCTGCCAAGGCCGGGCGGTGGGAGCTGAGGCTCCACTCCTGGGCCAGCCCCCTCCCACACCTGGGTTCTCAGGGTGCATCACCTCCTGCTCGGCTTCAGAAACTTGGACTCAGAAGGAATACTCTTACAGCCTCTATAACCTATTTAAATGTCCTTCCACTTGGCAGATGTAAGGCACGTTGGGGGTCCATATTTCATTCCAGATGCCATCTATTCCTGAGCTGGTCCTTTGGCCTTTCTCAGTCCACCTGCCTCTCCCCGGCCCCCACTGTTCATTTTTTGTTCTCACATCCACAAATTGAGCAGAGATCATCTTTGCCCAGGTCCTCTCGGGGACTGAGCCAGCTGAACCGGGTGGGACCAAAGGCTTGTGCTATCAGATTTTGAAGACTGGACGTCAGTGAAGACCGCTATCGAAAGCTCCTCACAGATATGGTGAAGTTTTTCATTACAGAAAAGTGAATTGCCCTACATTTTAGGTTTCTAGATAATGTGTGTGTTCAGTGCCCCCACAAAGAGCCTGATCTGTAAGACTAGAAGGTGTGGTCTCTAGCTAGGGGGTGAGTATCTCTGGGTGTTTCTGCCTGAATCTCTACTCTACAGACTGACCTTCCTCTCATCTCCTGGCTTAGAAATGCAAGATTCTCCCAGTCGTACAAACGATTTGGCTCCCTGGCTATGCCATGCTGCCCAGAGATTTCTGACGGCGTAAACAAAGCCACTGTCAAGAAAGGATGAAGCATGAGATATAAATGCAGTTGCAGCCACACCGCCTCTGTGCTGAGCCCCGAGCACAGCAATCCCAATCCTGCCCCAGGACCTTGGCACTTGCTTCCCCCCCCCCCTTAAAACTCTTCCCATCAGAGATCATATAGCTCACTCCCTCACTTTTGGATGACCTCCAAAATGTCATCGGAGAGCTCCTCTTGCCCACTTAAGATCCACACATTCACTCACACGTGCACACGCCCAAATATGTGCACATGCACACACTCAACATACTAGTCCTGCACGTTTACTGCCCTTTGTTTTCGGTCATGGCATTCAGCACCCCAGGACCATGTGCGATGCTGTGTCCCCTGAGCCCTGCATGGCCTCCAGCACGTGCTCAAAGGCAAGGCCACGTGTGGAAGAGAACTTGCATGCCTGACCACGTGGGCAGGCAACTCGGGAGCCTGGGTTTATGAGCCTGTGCGGGCTCTGAGTCACGCTCGGGGGAGTAGACCCAAATCCCGCTCGCTCGCTCACTGGTTGTGCGTGAACTTGGGGGCATTGCTCTGTCTCTGAGCCGCTCGGGTGCAAACAGGGGTGCTCGGGGAGCCCACCAGGTTGTCGGTGCTGACATGGGGCTCGGCACAGAGCAGACACACTGACCACACTGACCGCGTTCCGTCTAGGGGCAGCTGCGCCGCATGGGTCGGGTCCATGGCTGTGGATGTCTGCACCCCCTCACTGCCTCCCGTGACCAGCATGGCTTTGTGCCTTCTGCCGGATTAATGAAGAGGCAGCCCCCATCCAGCCCTCCCAGCCTGTGGCCTCTGTGGGGAGAGGGGCTCTGCTCTCTGCTTTGGTGTTTCAGTTCTCTGCCTCTGCTCAAGCAGCATGCTCAGCTCCCCTCCCCCCCATGGAGAGATGGAAAGGAATGACAGATTGACCTCTCTTTCCTGCTTTGCAACCTCAGTGAAGCATTTCCTTCCCTACCCCCATCAAGGAAGGGGAGAATTCGTGGTTCAGCCTGAGTTCCCCCTCCCCATGCAGGGGGCTGGGAGTGGGGCGTGGGCATCTGCACGGCTTCGGGCTTGGGGGGCCAGGCTCCCTCCCTGGAGAGCAGGGGCCCAAGAGGCCGCCTGTCTTCACATGGAGCCGGGCATAGGTGCCCTGGGACTCAGAGATGGGCCGTCCGATCCAAGAGGAGTGATCGTTACTGCAAGTGTGTCTCACACTGCATTTGAACTTCAGATAATTTTTTAGTGTACTAGTGTGTCCCATGCCATATTTGAATTTCAGACAAAATTGTGCGACTTTGAAGGGCGCCTGGGTGGCTCAGTCTGTTAGGCGTCTGCCTTCAGCTCAGGTCCTGATCCTGGGTGCCTGGGATCAAGCCCTGCTCAGTGGGGAGCCTGCTTTTCCCTCTCCCTCTGCCTCGGCCCCTCTCCCCTGCTTGTGTTCTCTGTCTCTCAAATAAATAAGTAAATAAAAACTTGGAGGTAAGTATATCTTCCCCAATATTTTAATTGGCAATAAAAATTGACTAATTTTACTATAAAACATGGTCCATGCAACTAAAAAAAAAGATTCATTGTAAATTAAAAGCCTTAAAATGGGGGCGGGGAGGAGCTTGGGCGGCATAGGGGGTTAAGCGTCCGACTCTTGGTTTCGGCTCAGGTCGTGATTTCAGGGTCGTGAGATCAGCAGAGCGTCTGCCTGAGATTCTTTCCCCTCCCTCCTCCTCCCTTCTGCTCCTCCCTTCACCCACCTCTCGAGCTCCCCCTCTAAAATAAAATAAATAAAAGTAAAAATCTCTTTTAAAAGATTCATTGCTGTTGTGGGTTGAGTGGAGCCCACCTGGACCCCCAGAACGACTTTATTTGGAAATAGGGTCTTTGCACATGGACTTAGCTCGGTTACGGGGAGTTATGACGGACGGGGCGCCCTACATCCAGGACTGTCGCCATCAGAACAACACGTGAAGACAACACCAGGGCCATCCTCGTGAGCACGGAGGCAGCATAGAGCCGTGTGTCTACGAGACAAGGAACTTGCAGGGATGCTGGGAGCCCGGGGGAGCCGGGAGAGGCAGGAAGGCCGCTCCCATAGAGCTTTCAGAGGAAACACAGCCCCGGCAACCCCTTGGTTCTGACTTCTGGCCCCCGGAGCTGTGAGAGAATAGATTCCTGTTGTTTGAAGCCCCCACTGTTTGGAGCTCTGTTCTGGAAACCCCGGGCAATGAGGACTGCTGGTTATCTTGAAATCCCCACTGGACAGCTCTGTTAAATTGGACAGCCTGTTCAAGAATCACCCAAAGGGGACATCAAAATGGCCAGCTTCGTGTCCCGATCTGCTGGCGTGCTCTTACCTGGCTGGAGACGGAGCCACGGCTCACACCCGGAGGCTGCTGGGCGCCTGGTCGGCTATCCGGTCTCCATCGCCTCCACCACCACCTCCCACCTCCCTTGGATTAGACTCTAGTGGGACGGTCTGCCCTGCACTCCACCAGCCACGGGTTCCTGTGCACTTGGCCTCAGACAGTACTGGCCGGGGACAGGTGCTCCACAGCCCTCCCTCCTACGCGGGATTGCCTGCGGCCCATGGAGACACTTCACTGGCTCCGGAGGACGGAGCTCACCCCATCCACGCCCTCCCCTCCCAAAAGTTAAAATGACCCAGCCTAACGTTTCTCAAAACCCTAATGTGTGGTGAAGCGAGCACTAGAGGACAGTTGCAGTTGTATCGACCACACTGATGAGCTTGGTGAGACAGATAAATCAGGAGACCTTTGCTGACACCCAGCTGCGGGGGAGCAAGCCACGGTGACTCTTGCTCCCAGTGGAACAGGTGGCGTGTCCCCCTCGAGGAGGAAACGTCGCTTGCAGAGGAATGCTTGGCGTGTCCAAGACCCCACCGGGGAGACCGGGCCACGGCCGCAGAGGGCCAGGAGCGCCCCGCACGAGCTCAGCCGGCAGCTGGATACATGCACCGACGTCCGCGGTCTGTCCCGGGCAGGGCTTCCTCATGTCTAATTGCCCAGCGATTATGGGACCACCCAGCATCCGCAATTACCCTCCGTTTGCTCAGCCCTGGCCTCGGAGCGCTGCTGTGATAGATTGGAAAGGAGGGATGTGTTGGTCTGGAACTGAACTCCTGGCGTCTCCCAGACCTCCGCGAGGGCCTGGCCGGCTGCAGCCGCCCCTCCCCCACCCCCGTCCGTGGCCGGTCGCACAGCTCCAAGTGACCACGCAGACGCCATCGGCACCCACGGCCTCAGCCCCGGGAGGCTTACTGGCTTTCCCGTGGCATCAGCACCCAGAAATAAAGATCTGGGGGCCCACTGTGCCTTGCTGGGCAGCCCCAAGCTAGCAGGAGCCCAAATCCACGTTCATCCCTTGGAAATGGCGAATAGTTGTCTCACATCCCAACAGGGCACGCAGTTCCTTGGGCCCCAGAGAGCCGGGGACTGCACGGGCTCGCGAGAGCCTGACGGTGCTGTGGAAACAAGCCGGGGACTAACAGGTAGACGTGCTGCTCAGTCGCATCTGCGAAGCCCGCCAGGCTGGGATGCCCAGACCCCCAGGGAAATGGGCGCGATCTGGACTTGGCTGGAAGAGACCCGCCGTGGAGTCAGGGTGCAGAGTAAAGCAGCGGGCCCCCCAGGGCTGCGGGCATCACCCACCGTGCTGAGGCCCAAGGAGGATGGGGAATCAGAGCGGGGTGAACGTGTCCCCTCTGAACAGGGATGCCCCTCTCCTGCCCTCCTTCACACGCCGGCATTGCTGGTTCTTCGGGCTTCTGGGCTCAGATAGGGGCTCACGCTGGAGGCTTCGCTGGCTTGTGGGCCTGTGTGCAACGCTCAGGCTGAGGAGGAACCCTCTGTGGTCCTACCTTGTCCCTAAATCCTGTTGGATATATCCCTTGATTTCTAATCTGGGGCCGAAAGACTTTAACGATGTCAGAGAACAGTGCAGAAACCCTTCCTGGGGACCCACCCCTCGCACAGGTGGGGGACACCCTGAGGCGTCCTGGGACATCGGAGGCTCAGGACTCAGCCGGGACCACCCTACCCCTTGCACGTGAGCAGTGGAAAGGGAGGTGTTCCCCCAACTCAGAGGGGCTATGGTTGGCACAGCGTCAAGCTCCCAGACACCGCAAGAGGGTCGCCTCCCAGACAGCTGTGGGGGGCACCCTGGCCTCCGGGGCCACGCCACTGCTCACAGCCATCAGAGATCTGTCCTCGTCTCGACTCTGTGCCCACTTCAGAGAAAGGCTCAGATTTGTTGATTTAAAAAATCATCATCATCACTCTCTTCCCCCCTTAATCTCATCTCCAGAAGAAGTTGGGATGAGTGTTTTCAAAGCTGCCGCCCGGGTGGAGCTCGCTGAGAGTGCTGGCCCCGCGCACGGCCCTCTGGGTTCTCTGTGAAGGGCTCCGGCTTCCAGTTTTCCAAGCTGTCAAGACGCTTCCCCTTTGCCCTTTGAGGGCCCTGCAGACTCGGAGCTGCTGAGACATGGCGCAGGTTGGGGTGTGTGCCCAGCTCACGGAGAGGTGAGAGCAAACCCCGCGAGGACAGGGGGTCCGTACGGTGCCCGTGGGTTTTGCAGACTCCTGTTTTCTCCTCGAGTCTTCCGTCAAGTTCGTTGGCTGGGTTTCTTCAACCATTCCAAGCAGTTTTTTGCAAGAGCCGAGCAGGTGCCTCCAGCCCCAGGACAGCTGTGCCCGCCGGGGACAAGCCACACTCGCGGCCCTGTCTGGGCGCCCGTGGGCCACCGGCCTCATTCTTCCGCAGAGCTGACTGGGGCCTGCGGGAGGCTCAGAGGAAGGGGCTGCCTCCAGAAACAAGAGACTTTTGAAGCCTAAGGTGAACAGGCCTGGCTGTGATTCACTTTCTTTTCCTTAATTTTAACAACGATTTCAAACCCCTTGAGAATTGCTTCTCTAGAATAATAAACAGAGTGCACACTGAGTCGTGGGCTGACCTGCTGCCCCCGGCAGGGCTGGGGGTGTTCCAGCTGAGTTTCGGAGGCCTCATGGTAGCCGGGCTAATGGTCGTGCACCTGAGGGAGGCACCCCACTCCAGCGGCCCTCATTTTGGGTTACACGTGAGCCGGTGAAATCGTACATTATTAACAGAGGTAGAGAGTTACAGAGGAAGGGAGGGGCCAGTGTCGCCTGTCCGCGCATCGCTCCTTCTGCTAGCCTGGGGCCTTGCAGGCTCATTCATCTCTGGTTAGAGATCCAAAGTTAGTGGAAGGCCCATGGGCAAGAGGGAGACGCGAGATCTTGGCCCTGAGAAATGGAGCAACCATGGGGTGTTTATTGAGCATCTACTACATGCCAGGCTCTGTTCTAGGCACTGAACAGACGATCTAAGGAACATGCCCATTAGAGCCTTGCCGTCGGAAGCATGGCCTCCTCTGGGAGGGTACTAGGCATGCAGAGTTCCAGGCTGCCCGGGGCGGCAGGTCAGCCCAGGACTCAATGTGGGTCGCGGGGACCGGCCCAGGACCCGGCTTGGAGGAGCACTGCTCTAGAAGATGAAAGGAAGAAGCAAACCCAAAAGCCCACATGGCCTTGATCGACAGTTCAGATTTACGGACATGTTTTTAAAAATTTGCTTATTCACGTAGCTATTTCTCAGCCATGAGAAACCAGGCCGCGAAGGGGAACTCTAGCACCCTAAAGCTTCGCTTGTTGAAACAACTATAAATCATGTCTTTTCTACAAGACCGAGACACCCCCGAGGACGTGAACTCTGCCAGTCTCGCTCGCCGCTGTGTCTTCTGCGCATAACACAGGGCCCGGAGCCCAGGAGGTCCTCCCAGACGCCTGGTGGCTGGTGGCCGCGGCCCAGGTCCCCAGTCAGAATGGACAGACACTTTCTCAGAGGGCAGGTCACATCCAGGAGCCTCCCGCAGCCGGGCCAGATCTGAACCTGCGACCTAGCGGAATATTCCACCGCCCACATCCGCTCGCCGCCCTTGCCAGGAAAAGCCAATTTGTAAAATTACCCCACGGCCAGGCACACAAGCACAGGGATTGTTGGCGCCCCCCTCCCCCCGCACAGACATAGCCTGAAATACCTGCTTCCCGCAGATCCGGGAAGGGCAGGCTCACGGTCCGCTGTGTCTCCCTACCCAGCCCAGAGGTTTCTAAGGGCTCGCGGGCAGCCGGGAGAGCAGAGGCATGTCTTCCCGTTGGGCGTGAGGCTCCCCAATGCCCAAGGAGCATCCTGACCTTTCAGAAAAGGATTTCTGGCAGAGTCATTAGGCTTCGTACCAGACACGCCCAGGAGAGGTGTGGGGTTTCCTGTCTCCGTGTGGGAAGGCACTGCCCCCTTCACCTTCACAGGGAGCCTCGCCTCCCTTAGGAACAGGAAGGTTAGGAGCAGCACGGACGACACCAGGAGGACCTGGCCAGGAGACATGGAGCCCGGTGCCCCCCACGCACACCTCC
Organism: Spilogale gracilis; assembly: GCA_004023965.1. Lineage (NCBI taxonomy): Eukaryota > Metazoa > Chordata > Mammalia > Carnivora > Mephitidae > Spilogale > Spilogale gracilis. Next base: position 66,122 of record PITA01005464.1, on the reverse strand, counting down.
GCTGCTGTTCCACACACACCCGTCGAGCGGGGAGCCCCATAACCCCCATTTCCAGGGGAGGCTCAGAGAAGGGATGAGCTTGCCCAGAGACACACAGTTTTCAGATGGATGGAATCAAAGCCTAGCCTCCTGGGCAGCCGGACTCTGTGTGACCAGACCCTGCATCTCCTGTGTGCCATTTACTGATGGTATGGGCTTCCTGAGGGTCCGGAGAAGGGGAGGCTGCTGGGCACCCCCTGGCCCTGATTCAGGCTGAGTCAGTGAACACTGACCTTACTGTGCTCAGGACAGGGGCTCTCCAACCTCCGAACCTCAGGACTCTTTGCCCTCTTAAAACTTGTTGAGGATCCCAAAGAATTTGCTTACGTGTCTTATATCTTTTGATATTTACAGACTCTGACATGAACACTGGTAAAATTGTAAATTATTGCATCCATTGGGATGCCCGGGGGGCTCAGTTGGTTAAGTGTGTGCTGTTGGCTCAGCTCATGATCTCAGGGTCCCGGGAAGGGGTCCCAAGTCAGGCTCTGTGCTCAGCCCTTCCCCTGCTTGTGTATGCACACATGCACACTCTCAAATAACTAAAATCTCTAAAAAGTAAAACAATAAAACATTGCATCCATCAAGTCATAATTGAACAAAAGTAAACCTTGTGATATGTTAACACAAGGAACATATTTTAGAAAAATAATTACATTTTGAAAAATAAAAAGTAGTGAGAAGGTTTACATCGTTTTTACAATTTTCAGATCCGTTCACTGTCTGGCTTAGTAAGAAGTCGTTGGATATTCTTATCTGCTACAGTGATCGATCTGGTGCAAAACATTCTGTCAGCAGAGCAGAGAAAAAGACCTGCTCACACACAGATACCTAGTTGGAAACTGAGAGGTACCTTCAGAGTTTTTCTGGTGGTTATAGGTGGTATTTTTTTAAGGTTCTATTCATTTATTTGACAGAGAGAAACACAGCCAGAGAGGGAACACAAGCAGGGGGAGTGAGAGAGGGAGATGCAGGCTTCCCGCTGAGCAGGGAGCCCGATGTGGGGCTCAATCCCGGGTCTCCAGGACCGTGACCTGAGCGGAAGGCAGACGCTTAACGACTGAGCCCCCCAGGCGCCCTGGATGATATGCTTTACTACGACACCAAAACTCGACAAGAGGTAATTCCTTGAAGGTTTGTTGCATTGTGGAACCTGAAACCAAAGTAATGAGCTTTTTCCTCTGTTTCTTTAAAACCTGTTGATCCATCTTGTACTTTTCAAGGACCCCTCGCACACACGTGGTTTTGTAACACTCCCTGCAGGCCCTCTGGAAAGTGTGGGTTCACTGGGTTATGCAGAACTCTCAAACAGTGACACCTTCCGGCATATAACCTCAAAACTGACATTTACTAGCATTACCACTGGACTCATCAGAAAAGTCTTGAGTACTGAAGAGTGCTCAAGCTCACCACGACAGATACAAGTTTTCCAAAATTCTAATCCTTGCTTGAAAGTCTGAATTTTTCCTGGAAGTGACAGGCTCACTGTTCATTGATAAGAAACAAGTCTACGGATGCTGGTTTGGATCACCATAGTCTGTCTGTGACTCTCCCAGTAAAGCATTCCTTGAGGAAAAGGGTGGTTCAGCCCATAACTCGGTGACTCAAGTGCTTTTCCTCCAAACCCCGGACACTGGGAGTGGCTGTCAGGGACCCAGTGGCAGGTGATGGGTCCTCAGTGGAGCTCCCGTTTCATCAAACTGAATATTAAGAAGATATATAATCGAGGGCCAAGACTTAGCAATATGAACAATCTCACCACCTCATCAGGGACATTCCTAAGTGAAGCACTTACCATAGCCACACGACAGTGGAAAAGTGACACCCAGTAGGTGCACTGGGTTCCTATTGCCTCGATCCATACTAAGGCACCAGCCTTTGCCCACCCTTGATTCTGAACAACAGTGCAAATATCAACACGGGAAAAGGCGAGTAGCATGGTGGTATTATGAAGGCGGTGTGACCTCCTAGATCCCCTGAAGGGGTCCTCACAATCCCCAGGGCCCAGGTGCATGCCTGCAGAACTGGTTATAAGTTCCAGAATGGGGTTGATGTCTGTTTTCTTTGGCTCTGTGTTTAATGAGGAATGGGGGACGTTAGGAAGGCTGAATGCAATAGAATGGAATAGTGTAAGACAATCGAGTGACCTCAGATTTAAGTCTCAGACCAGCCCCAAGACCCCAGAAACCCTTCCGTCTGGGAACAGTGTGGGAGGGGGTCGCTGTGGGCTCTGAATAGGCTCTGGTTTCTGCAGACGACTGTCCCCACAGACGCAGCTGGGGTCTCAGGTTACTTCTCTCTAAAACTTCATTCCGTTGACGTGGGATCTCAAGGGGATTCCAAAACTGTCCAGAAAACATAATATCCTCCCCCTTGAATTTAGATGTGAGTGTTGCTGGGGTTTGACTGTCAGCCCCTGCATCAGTCCTGCTCTGACCGGGGACACAGCACACCCTTCAGAGGTGACCGAAGCAGCGGTTGGGGGACTGGGGAGAACAGGGAGTCATGGCCAGCTGGTTTGGACAGGGCAAGGGGATAGAGCTGGAGTGAGCTACAGCCTGGTGCCCCAGCCTCCCCTGCTCCCGCTCCAGTCTGCTGCTGGTGTGTCCTGCTGGCCAGTCTTAATAGGAACCAGGAAGCAGGATGTTCATCTCAGTCTTCAGAAAAGGGCTCCTGGTGACGAGCCTGCCATCTGTCAGCCCTACAGGGTACCCGGCCCGGACATGGCAGCAGGCTCTGCAGTCCTGTCTCTGCCCGCACTCTCCTCCAGCCCTTCCCCCCACACGGCTCCCCTGACCCTCCCTGGGGCCCCTCGTGCACATCCCAGTGGTGTTCTTTTGGCCCCTCTTCCTGTGCCACGACTCACTACTATCAGTCCCTCACTCCATACCAAGCAGAGGGCCAGCTAAGTGCCCTATGTGGGAGCTCCTGTTGTCTCCCCCAGGAAACCAGGGGTCAGAGCTGGTAAAGCACACACAGTGACATCCGTGGATGGCTGAGTCAAGGGAAGCAAACCCAGTGCCTCGTCCAGCACGGCGGAGGCTGAGGAGACGGCACCGAGTCTCCAGGGTCCCAGATCCAAGTTCTAACCTTGGGCAGTTCACCTCCTGTGTGTCTCAGTCTCCTGGTCTGTAAAATGGGGCGCTCCCTAGTAGTGCTAGGACTTTTCCAGCTCAGGCAGTGCCCAGGCCCGGCGGGGGTTGTGGACGCCGCGGCCTCTGCCTGCTGGATGCACGCACCTCTAGAGCCAGAGCCGCGCTCTCAAACTTTGTGAACAAACGATTCACTTCTCGCTGGCCCCGCGCACTTGTTGGGGTCAGCAGATGTAACATTCTGACATCGCACTTAGAAAACGTCCTCCATCTGGATTTCTGCAACGCACAAGGAATCGTTTGCCAGACACATGTTTGATGAAATGTGGACCCGCTCCACTGTGCCTTGTGGAGCAAATAAAATCCACCTTTCCCCCGATCACGTGAATTCTGCCCGTGCGTGCTTTCTGTTTGGAAAGGGATGCAAGGCCACGCGGCGTGATGGGAGGCCCCTGGCTTCCAGGCTCTACATGGGCCGTGCTGGCGGTGGGGGGCGGGGGGGGCACGGAACACACGAGGCCACGCTTTCCTAAAAATAGAGACGTAGAACATGTGGTGCTCATAGGACACACAGTGGGGTCAGCGGTATAATGGAAAATAATTCATTTCTGACGTCAGGCCAAGTGGTGCTGTCGGGAGGAGTGTGTACACGTGTGTCCCCTGCTCACACTCTGGACGGCGCTCCAGGGAATTAGGGACAGCTGACATCGGCGTGGCTAATGAGCTTAGGGAGGCTTTTCAGGGAGCAGAGTAATGACAGGCGTAAACACGGCTGGCCAACTCCTCCACAAGGGGTTAAAATGCCGACTGCCTCGGGAAAACAACTTAAAAAAAAAACCACCCTAATTTTCTCCAATTACGATAAAATACACATGACATGATGTCCACCCCTTTAACCTTGTTTCAGGGTGTGGTTCTGCGACACTGACCACATCCATGCTGTGCGACATCACCGCCCAGAACCTGTCCAGAACTTTCTCATCCTCTGCAGCTGGAGTGCTCCCGGTGGCACAGAGTTCCCCCTCCCCCCTTACTCCCCCCGCCCCACCCCAGCTGCTGCCCCATCTCTGCAGATCTGAGTGCTCGAGGAGTGGAGGGAGTCATGCAGTGGTGACCCTTCTGCGACCGGCTGGTGTCCCTGAGTGTCATGTCCACAAGCTTCCCCCGCGCCGTAGGGCAGGGCAATTTTCATTCTTCCTTGAGGCCGAATGACATTCTGTAGTGTGGGTGCACGTCATTTCGTGTGTCCGTCAGCTGCCCCTGGACCCTTGGGACGCTTCACCGTTGGGCTGTTGTGAGCGATGCCGCCGTGAACAACTCCAAACAGCAGGTGCCCCTGGGCAGCTTGGGTAGCCACAGCCTACTAAACTGCGTGGCGCAGGGACCGCAAATTCAAGGGAGAATTCACGGTAAAAAGGAAATCTCGTGGCCTTGAAGCCCAAACAGACCTGGTTTCAAAAGCTTGATTCTGAGGCTCACTTTTTCATCTGTGAAATGGGAACTGTCGTGGGGACCAATGGTTACTGGTTCCTGAGAGAACCCGGTGATTTTCAGGGATCTCCCGCCCTTCCAGGGGACCTGCTGGAGCCCAGAGCAGGGCAGGTGCCGGGGTGGAGCCCAAGAGGTCAGGCGGGACGGGAAGCTCCTCCCCCTTGCTAATGATTGGTTCAGGACCCTGGCAACTGTTGCTAGGTTGGGGCAGGCTGTACCTGAGTGGCTCAGTCAGGCAGAGGAAGGGCAGGTTGTAGGGAGAAAAGGGGGGCCCTTCTGCCTGGGGACCCGCGGGAAAGCTGGGTGTTCCAGGGGCTGCTGACAGCCCTCCTGCCACTGCCAGGGCCCGGCGCGGGGACAGAGTCCCGGCCAGAGGAAGGCAGAGACAGAGGCGGAGTGCCTGTTCTACCCTGCCCCGTGCACACGCGCACACACGCGCACACGCACGTGCACACACTCAGTGTACCCATGTCACACTCGGACACACAGACGGGCGAACACTCAGTGTTCCCACGGACTTTGAATCAGAATGTGAAAGCAGGTCCCTTTAGGTAACAATGATCTTACCCGATTAAGATAGTTAACGGAGTGATGAGCTAAAGCCCCAGAGAACTGAATTTACTTGCCCCAGGCCCAGGAGGAGGGCGATACAAAGTCAGGACCACCCCTCAAATACCTCGAGACTAACTCAGCTGCCCCTGTATTATGCTGTCCTCTCATACAAGGGTGCACACGCTGCCCCCCAACACACACACACACACACACACGCACGCACACTCAGGCTCAGAAGCAGTGTCTCTTGAAACAGCAGATCTCAGTAGTAATTCACAGCTCTGTGTCTGGACAGCTCAGTGGCCAGGCTTTCAATATTGCTTGAAACAGAAATTTATTACAGAAATAGAAGCCTGTGCACAACACTTTGTGTCCTCAGCATTACTCCTGATTCTGACATAGAACATTGGAAGTGGGCCAGGACTGAGAAGTACGAAGGGAGGGGGCAGAGAATGTGGGCAGGTGGGTCAGTGAGGATGGGTGTTCACACACGTCCGTAGAGTGAGCCTTCGATGGCCACGGGGGAAAGCTGAGTGGCGTCTGCTGGTCAGCCGATGGGGCCATGTACCCCATCCTGGTGGCTGTGCCGCAGTTAGGTGGGAGAACCCTTGTTCGGGAACCACGCCGGGTAACATTCAGGGATAGGGGGGATCTTGTCTGCAACCTTCCGTGCATGTGTCTCTGTGCGGGCAGGGGGAGGGAGAGGTTGGTAAAGCGTCACATGTTCAGAGTCTAAGTGGAAAGCGTCTGGAGAATGTTTGTGCTCCTCTTCTGTAAGTCAGAAGCCACGTCCAAGACAAAGGGTATGTGCTCTCAGGGACACCTGTGGAGAAAACAGACCACAGAGTCAGGAAGGGGAATGAGGTGGGAAGGCGTGGCGGTGCTGGTCCGCAACCAGCCTCCCGGCTTAAACCAGAGCCTGCGAGTCCGGGAGCGTACCTGCAGCAAGTCCTTGCGGGAAGTTCCCTGGACCCGTGTCCCAGTAGAAAGCATTAGGCTCCCCTCCCGCCATATCAACATGGGTAAGGGCCGTGGGCCAGGGATGGCTGGGGTGCCTTGCGTGCACTGACAGACTGGGGAAGGGGTAGATGCGAGGTGTGTGTCAGGACGAATGACGTGACCGTGCAGAGACGTAGGGCACACACTCAAGAGTACAACAGGGTTCTGTAGTCGATTGTTAAATCAAGATTTCATGGGTCCTACACTGTGGTCACAGCCGAAATAGCCGTCAGGGGTAGCCCCCTCCCACCTTTGACATAACACACATGATACAACCCAACTTCAGTCAAAGGCCTGTAAGATACACCGACATGATCCCGAAGGTAACCGGGGGGGTAGCCCCCAGCACCGCCGGCTTGCACCGAGCACGTCCTCAGGGCCAGGTGCTGCACTCAGTGCTATCATCCCCCTGCAGAGGGGGCCTCCGGGGCACGGGGAGCTCACTCTCGGATGCACAGCAGAACCAGGATCGGGGCGTCCTTTCACTCTTGAGGCTGGGATGTGGTTACGGCCACGTCAGCGTGTCATACACTCGCACCATTCGCTCCAGTCTCCACCGCGCTTGGCACGGAGTGCACCCCAATGAGAAGCTACTTCCGAGCGCTTTGTTCCGTTCTCCTGCAGTGGCGGCCTTGGTATCTGGACGGTCTGGTTCCACCACTTGCAAAGGAGTCACCAGGAGCCCGAACGGCTGCTCTGTCAGTCTTCCCCGTTGGCCCAAAGTGAGAAGCGAGATCTCGAGGGGGGTGGGGGAGGGTGGACGACACTTCTGCTTGACATACACGGGCGGCTGGTGCATCAGGCTGAAGCATGGCGCTTTTAGATAAGGGAGTAACTTACACCCGCCCGCCCGCTGGCCAGATTCCAAAATGATTGCCAAATTCACATGGTGGTCGGCGTTGTCATTTCTCTGTGGAGCTTCACTCTTGGATATTTAAAAAGTAAGAATGCCAGTTCAGCTATGCTTGGGAACCGAAGAAAGAACACAGTGCTTTCCCCACATTGTCGAATGCCTGTACCCTCTGTCATGCAAGCCCAGCCTGCTGAGGGCGGGGCCCGGCTCTCTGCGCTGTCGCTAGTGGGTCATGCTTTGTCTCCCTGCCCTTGTCGCTGGCCACGCAGGCCCATCCTCCCAGACCGAAGCCAAGGCCCCTTCCTCCCTGCAGGCGCCCGCACGTGTGCAGAGCTGTCCATGGTGACCGCCGTGCCCGGTGAGCGACGCATTGTATGATCTCCTGCCTCCTGATGTGCCCACTGAGCCCCTGGCTTGCTGGCCGCGGCCCCTTGTGGGCACACACGGGTAAAGTGGAGGACGGGCCTGGTGTTTGTTTCCTGATCATGCATGCATTTTGCATTTCTGCCAAAAATAGAAGTGGGCAACATCATACAGACATTTGGCAGCTACACGTCCCCTCCCTTTCGAGCTCCGATCGATGCAGAGTGGATCCGGGCTACACCGGGCTGCGAGGACGGCGGGGCCAGCCCCGGGGTCTGCAGGGAGGACAGCCAGCAGCCACACGGCGTCCTGCTGTTCACACCTGTTTCTCTGTAGCGAGGATCACAATCCCAACTTTATCTCCTGTTCCCGCCCTCCCACACCCCCAGCTGCCCAAACCTGGGGTGATCTAAGCCGTCGCCTCTCCCAGAACAACCTGCATATGAATCACCCAGGGGCCTGAAGTTTCCGAGTCAGGGAGGCCCTGCAATTCTAGCCAGCTCCCAGGGGGTGCCTGAGGACCATGTGTGGGGTAACGAGATTTTAAAGTAAATGAATAGAGAGAATTTAAGTAAGAGACCAAGACCTTCTAATAGGAAAAGTGATCTATCTGGCCCTGGAACCTAGAAGCTGGGGGCAGAGGAGGGCCGGTCTCTGCTCCGTTGACACTCCTCCTGGCACACCTCTCCCTCTAGGATTCTGCCCACGTTGGACCCTGGTCCTCCCGCAGCCTTGCTCTCCAGGGCCGGATGCTTCCACTCAGCCCTCCAGGTCACCTTTCTGTCTTTTTCTCCTTCCTGTCTTCCTGAGAGCAGGTCCCACGGACTCTGTCAGTGGCCCCTGCATTCTGGCCTCTGGCTGAGGTGGGCCAGTGGGGACCAAGGTGGGAGAGGTGGGACATGGGAGAGAGGGAGGCATATGTGTCTTCTGGAGGGCCCGGCCACGAGGACAGCCCGAGGAAGGACAACAGTTGCTCTTGTAACTCTGTTCTTTTTATTTTATTTTCCTTATTTTTATGGTATTTTACCTCTCATTTATACTAGACCGGTTAAGCCCCAGCTCAAGTGCCTCCTCCATGAAGCCGTCTTGGATTACTTCAACCTTCATTCACATCCTTGTCCTTTAAACGCACTGAACAAATAACTTAGCCCCTTATCATGAGCCATCTTCTCTCTTTCGGTCCAGTCCCTCCTGTGGGTCAGTCTGGAAACCTCAGTTCCCTCCCTGGGTCCGGATGCCTCCCGTGTCCCTCTGCGCCCGCCGCCGCCCGGACCCTACTGCGCCCAGACGTAGACTTTTCCTCTGAGGGGCAGGCGACTAATGCACTTGCAGCGGACAACACAACGAAATAATTTGGGCACCATCTATCCTTCTGTGGCTCTCTCAGTAATTCGCAAGTACTTGGGGAAATGTCCAAAAACAACGTACCATGTATAAAAGCCTACTTTTGAAAAAGGCTTTACTGACGTGGCATAAATTTATGCATACCATGCAATTCACCCACCGGAAGTGTTTCATCCCGTGGCGTTGAGTACGCTCACAGAGCTGGGCAGCCGTCAGCGCACCTAACTTCAGCCACACCTGCTAGCGGCCATCCTTACCGGCGCTTTGCTTCCGGGTACTGATTTAAGACACCAAGCAGAAAAAGGACATCACCCATGTAAATCCCTGAAGGCACGGTTCCCTTTGCATGGCCTGCGATTCTCATGACGCTGCTCACTGGCGGTGTTTCGGGAGAACTGCATTTGCATATTGTGAATACGCACCTGGGTCTCAGCGCATTGGGTCCACCTGCCTCCGGGCACACCTGAGCTCAGAAGCCTCGTGCTCCCGCTAGAGGGCGCGGGATCCCAGGTGCCGGCGGTCCCACCCAGCCGTCCCAGGTGTTCCCACCCCACGGAAGCCCGGAGCTGGTCTGACCAGGAGCAGGGAGCTCAAGGTCTGCGACGTGTTGTAATCCAGCCGGGGAAGGGAGTTTTCATTTCTGAGCCAATTGCTGACTTGATGGATTCAAAAGGTGAGGTGTGGGCACCAAGAAAACACCGTGTGACGGGAGGGGGATTGGTGATAGTCATAATGCTGCCATTGATTGAATGTTTGCAGAGTGCGAGGCTCGGCACTAAGAGTGTTACACGCGTATCTGGTTTAATCCCCACAACAGCCCGCGGACATGGGCCTTCTTCTTTTGCCCTGTTCCCCGATAAGGAAGCTTTGAGAAGGAGATTTTAATAACCTGTCCAGAGTATCTGTCCTGTCTTTGGGCTGATGTCATGGTTTGGTTGGACAGAGGGAGAGGCCAGTCTGAAATGAACTTGAACTCAACTGCCCTCAAAGCTGAGACCTTGAGAAATCCAACTTCCATAAAACGGGAATCATAAGCTGCCCCTCATGTGAAAACACTGGGCCCTTTTAAACCAAACACACCAGGGAGGTGTGCATTTGGGGAATGGGAAGAGCCTATTTTTGTTATAAATCTGAAATGTCTGGCAATGCGTACCGGGAAACGAGAGCTCTAGATCACAGGAGTTGTGTCCTCGATCAGCCGCGATGAACGTGACCCCAGAAATAGTCAAGTCCTTACCGCCTTAGGCTCCGCCCTAACGGTGCTGGCCTGGGGACCCCGCCAGTCCCCAGGTTTACTGTGGGTGCTGAGAAGCAGCCAGCAGTGCTCCCTCTCGGGCCCGGGACCTTTGTTATGGAAAGGGTCTATGGTTCCCACAGGATTGGGGCCCGTCTCTACCGTGGGAAATTCACCCATTCAAAAAAATCAAGTAGACCCAAAGCCAGATCTCCGCCCAGTTCCTTGGGATGCCAGCTGCCGGCCGGGCCAGAGTGCTCCAGCCCAAACAAGGGGCTGAGTGAAGGGTCATCCGACCTGCAGGAGGCTGACCTCCAGGTCCGCTTGGATCCGCGGGGCATTCCTGATCAGTCCCCCAATGGGAAGCCGCCGGGCCACCACAGCGTGAGCCCGGGCAGTGCGCCCGTGGGGCAGGGCTGGTCAACCTCCCAGCCTCGGACAGCAGTGTTGACACCAGAAGGCCCCAGACCTCAGACCTGCCCGTGGCTGTGTGGTATGGGCAGTCACGTGACCTCTCGGAGCGCCCAGCTCTCCGCTGCACAGACGGGGTCTGGCACCTTCTCAAAGAGCTGTCATGGGGGTCACGTGAGCAAGGAGAGGGAGACTAAAGGAAGGAGCAACACTGACCGCCCTGTGCGGCAGGAGATCACACGCATGGACACGCTCGGACACGCACAGTAGGCCTGGGCCTTGAGGCCCCGCTGCGTGCCTGGGGGATACGGTCCCCTGCCCTCACACGCCAACAGTCTAATGCCGGGGACAGGAAACAAGCACGGGACCAGGTAAACACTGTTTTCTGTAGTGGCAAGTGCCACAGAGAAAACCGAATAACCCAGCAAATCTGGGTAAGGATGGAGAGCGAGCCATCGGAGGGACTCAGGGGAGGCCTCCAGGAGGAGGTGCCACCTGGACCCGGACTTGACGACAGGAAGAAGGCAGCCACACGGAGTTCTGGAGGGAGAGCATTCCATGCCAGAGCAGTAGTTACTGAGGCATTCAGGGAAGACATCCGTGACCACCTCCTCCTGCCCAGGGCCCAGGCGTGCTGGACCCACTGCCCAGCTCGGGTGGAAGGCTGGCCGTCTGTGGCCCTCAAAGAGCGAGCGGTGGGGGCTGGGCCGCACCTGGGGGTAATTCTCCCCCTGCTAAGGGGCAGAGGGGCGGCAGGGGAAGCAGGGGAAACAAAAGGAAGCTTCAAAGACCCGCCGAGCCTGGACAAATGCCACGGTGGGAGGGACGCCCCCAGCAGCCTCCCCCCACACCGAGTCCCGCTCCTGGCACCCGAGGGGCGTGCCTCCTGCTGGTCACGGTGAGCCTTCTGGTCTCCCTTACAGATAAAGTTCTGAACGTCTTGACAAAACACCCCTCTCGTGGGGTATCTGGAGTTAGCAAACACGGAGCTGCAAACGGCGAAGAGCTCAGCTGGTGTGCAGGGTGCGTCTCCTGTTCCCTTCGCTCCCGTCTTCCTGCTCCGCGGGAGGCGAACGTCCCAGGGAAGGGGCTTTCGCCATGTCATGGCAGGTCCCTTTGTTCCCTTGGACTGGATCTCTTGGAAGGCGGGGAGTGCCCAGCGGCCTCCGGCCCACCTTGCCCAGGAGAGGGGTTTGGGGGCCGCGGCCCTGGCCATTTGCGTGACTGCTGCTGCTCTCAGGGATGCCCCCCACCCCAGCCCACCCCCGTCATCAGCAGTGTGTTCAGGGCGCTTTTCCTCCCATGAGCCTTGCCTGCCGAGGGCCCAGGGCAAGCCCGGCAGGGTGAGGTGAGAGCGCAGGGCTGACCGCATCATTAGCTGCTTCCGTGCATGATCCATTGGTCAGCCGCAGCAAGGGGCTGTGAGCTCTGACGCTGTCCTCCATCGGCCTTCGATGGCTAACCTCGTCCAGGAGGGGCAGCCAGGGAGGAGCTCCTCCTCTGTTCACCCTGAGACCGTGGAGAGCAGGAAGTGGGAGTCTGAGATACCGAAGGCCAGGGATTCTCCACCTCCCGGAGAGAAGCAGGGCCCACCCTTGCCCCTGAGCGTGTCCCTGGCAGGGGCTGGGGGTCTGCAGGTTAAAGCAAGGAACCCAGTGAGGGCCCCACAAGCAGCAAGGAGATGACAGCTGACAGCTGCTCCTCTGGGGCTGGGAGAGGCTCCCCGCTGTTTCCCACCTGAGCCCCACGCTCTCGAGCTCCTTGCCCAGCTCTTCTCTCCTTCCCATCCATTCTGAACAAATTGTAATTTCACCACCTTGAATCAACCCCGCTTCCCTCTGATTCTACCCAGGCTGTGACCTCTGTACAGAATATTCTTCTCTAGCTGATTTCTGTTCCTTCCTGACCTTACATGAACCTCACCAACCCACCCACCTCCCCCAAAAAAACCTCTATCCCTGATTTCTCTTCCCAGCACTCCTTTATAGTAGTTCACATCAGATTGTCATTTCTGTCTGTCTCTTGCACTAGACTGTGAGCCCATGATGTGCCCCCAGTCCAAGATGCGGAGCGTTTCCTCGTTGTTGCAAAGTGACTACAGCAGCTCGAAGCATCATCTCCTCTCCTGACAGTGTACTAAGAAGGAAGGGAAAAGGAGACCTTTATTTGAATGTCTGTCCCTTAGGTAAGGGGTAGGGGGAATCCTCCCCAGAAACAGCCTTCTTCTGTTTCATTGGTCATAACTGGGTCAAGTGGGCACCCTAACATGGAGAGGATAGGTGGAGAGAGAGAGGAAAAGGGGAGGGGAGAAGAATTGCGAGAAGAAAGTAAGGAAGGGAGGGAAAGAAAGGAAAGGAGAAAAGGAAGAAAGGAAGGAAGGAAGGAAGGAAGGAAGGAAGGAAGGAAGGAAGGAAGGAAGGAAGGGACTCGATGGAAGGGAAGACAGAAGGATGAAAGGATTGAATGAAGGATGGGCAAATGAAAAGATGGGAAGATGAAAAATGGATGAATGGGTGAGTTGGTGGGTAGATAAATGGATAGATGAATGGATGGATGAATGGATTTGTTTTCTTTAATTGTCTTTCATACATGCTTCACTGTGATTAGGTTGTTAGTTTTATGGGAAATGAGACCAAGAAGTTGACAAATGGGAGACCTGGATTACAGTTCTGGGTCTTCGATTGACAAAACTGTCAGAAACACAGGAAAACACGTCCAGACCTGCTCTACCTTCCCACTTCCTTGGATGGGCCTAGAGTCTAGTTGGTTTCCCTCTCAGAAATCAGGAATGGTTAGTGGGGGGAAAGGTGGGCATCCATGAAAATGAATCAGTAAGAAATACCTATTTTTATATTGCTTATATAAAGTTTGTTTGCTTTTCACTTGGCCTTCCAACGTCCCACAAATGAAGCATCTCATTCAACCATGGGATAAGATAAGAGAATCAGAAGATAGAAAAGAGAAAGTAAAGTATGATAGTTAAAAAACATGGGACACATAGGAGACGTGGGTACAACCATTTGCCTAAATCTTTTTAGCCGGAATAGTTAGTCTGAAAACCCATTATTCCATATCAGCTGCCTTAACATTGGCTCACGTTTTTTCATTCATTTAATAAGACGTTGTTGAACAAATACAAAGTATAAGATGTGGTGACAGGTGCTAGGGAGATAATGACAAGGCAAATGGACAGGGACCCTGTCTTCTAGAAGGTTCCATCCACGTGTAGATCTAGACAAGTCAACTGGCCAGTGAAATATGATGTGGCCTTCAGAATGGAGGGAGTTGCCTTAACAAGAGATCCGGGTCCATCACCTGTAAGAAGTCACCATGCACCCCCAATGAAGTGTTCTAGAAGGACCCAACACCACTTTTGGGGGACGCTCGCCAATAACCCTTCACCTGAGTCTCATCATGAGCGGACCTCTGACAAACTCAAATGGAAGAATGCTCTACAAAGCACATGACCAGCACTCTTCAAAAAAGCTGAAATCATGAAAGATAGGGAAAGACTGAGGAAGTGTTCCCATTAGGAAGGGACCAAGGAGACATGACAATGAAATATATCCCAGGATCCTGGATTGGATCCTGGAAAGATAAAAGATATTTGTGGAGGGGGGACCAAAATCCAAATCAAGTCTGTACTTTAGTTTTGGTATTATGTCAATGTTGATTTCTTGGCTTTGGGATAGTTTTATGATAATTATGTAAATGAACATCGTAGATGCTGGGTAAGGGTAAAAAAAAGTTTTTCTTGTGATTTTTGAAACTTTCCTGTAAGCCTAAAACTATTTCAAAACAAAAAGCTTTAAAAATGCAATGTGATGAATTCTCTGATAAAAGAATAGTAGGTAGTAGGAGACTGTGTGCCCACACCTGACCTACCACATTGTTCCATCCATCAGTTCATGTTCATTGAGTACCTGCTGGGCCCTGGGCTTCGTGCTGGAGATGGAGAGTGAGCAAGACAGAAGAAAGCCTCTTGGGTATTTTCTTCTCTTTTCTACACGCTCAACAAAGGCGATGCTCCCCCATGGAAGCCGCTCTCGCCTGGAGCCCATACCGGACGTGTGCGGAGCCGCAGCCACATCCAGGAGGACCACACACGGACAAAACACGAATCCTTGTCATCGCAAGGTGCCAAGACTCCGAGCTTACTTGTCACCACAGCTAAGGAAGCTCTAAGTTTCGACTGCCCATCACTCTGTGTCACGAAGTGCACAGGAAGTGACCTCTGAGTGCTGGCCAGATGACTCGGGACAAGGTGTCAGTGCAGTCCTTACCGCAGCTTACGATGGGAGATTCTGTCCGAAGACGGGGAAGTAGAAGGCATCGGAGCCTCCCCAGAACCCACTTAGGTGACGTTTCCTCCATATCACACCCCAGTGCCCTCCCCGTCCATTCAGTCAGCTATGCATTCACTGAGCGCCATGACCTGTTTCCTCACTGAGACCTACGTCAGTGCCTCACACCGTGCCAGGCGATGGAGATCCACCCGCACATCAGCTGGCTAGTGCCACGTAACAAGCCGCCCCACAGTTCAGCGGCTTTCCAGTCATTTGTTTAGTTCGTAGCCGTGAGGTGGGCTGCGTGATTTCTGCTGGGCCTGCTCTGTCTGTGCTCCGCAGGGAGCGGGAGGAAACAGAGTCCTTCTGTTCACACGTGTCTGAGGCTAGGCTGCTGACTGGGCTATCTCGGTTCTCCTGTGGCCCTCACTGACCAGCAGGCTGGCCCAGGCTTGTTCACAGACAGTCCTCAGCGTCCTGGGAGCAGCAGCAGTGGGACCCCAGGGCATGGCCGTCACCTCATGTTGCCAATATCGCAGTGACCAGAGCAAGGCACACGGCGAAGCCCAGGTTTGGGGCAGAGAAATAGCCCATAGCCTCTGTGGGAAGGAATAACTAGTGACCATTTATCAGACGTGGTGGGGAGAACAGGCAACAGGGCACCAAGAGGGGCACAGAGGAGGGGACAGTGACCTCGACTAGGGGGACCAGGGAAGAGTTCAGAGGCAAGGTTACCCCTGAGCCCAACTTTGAAACATAAAGCATGGTTCACCTAGAAGGTTGAATTCATGCACTTGATTCATGCACCCAGAGCAGGGCGGGGCACAAGGAAGCAGACCAGGGCTCTCCCGGTCATCGGGGTGCTGGGCTATCAGACGGCAGGCTGCGATGGAGGAGGGGATGAAAGGTAAGAAGAGTGATGTAAGGCCGAGAAGGAAAGTAACACCACCTTCAGGGGATGGCCAGTGAGAGCCCGGAGCTATCCGGTCCAGTGGCCTTGGGCACATGGCTTCACCTCTCTGTGCCTAAAACTCTTCATCTACGAGGTGGGGACAGTGGTCATCAGCTCACGGGGTTTCATTCTGGGGATTAAAAAACCCGATGATAGGACAAGTTCCAAGAGTTCTTCGTACGTGATGAGCTCTCAGAAAATCATGCCGATTTGTTATCATCGCAGAGCGCATGCCTGTGTTTTGAGCATGGGGTGGGACTTGGTGTGCCCGGCCGCTCCGTAGAGGGCCACGGCTACTCCCCACAGGGCTGGAAAAGCCAGGGCTGGGAGCGGCTGGGGAAACGCGGGTGGGCGCCGAGCCCAGAGATAGAATGTGTGCGTGAGCCCATCCCGGGGGCCCCCGGTCGGAGCCGGCCGTGTGTCCTGCAGTCCAGAGCCCCTCACGCTGCACTGTCATCCACCCTCGTTTCTGGTCTGTTGTCACCCTTGCAAAGAGGGAGCATGGCGACACAGTCACTCCCGGGCCACCTTGCCAGTTGCCGGGTGCACCCGGGCGCGGGACCATGTTTACGCACAGGAAGACTGTGTTGTTGTTTTCTTGAATATGGGGAGATGTGCCCTAACTCCACTGTCTTTGGCAGGAGGAAGAACGTTCCAGAACATTCCAGTACGGGACTAAGCCAAAGGCAACGTCTCCATCCAGCCAAGACCGTTGCACACGTCGGACCCTGGAGGTGTGGCTGCAGACAGGCAGCGTTCGGAGAGGAGACCCTCCAGTGGGCATGGTGCGGACAGGGCTCGGGCTCCGGGAGCAGTCACGGGGGAGCGGACCTCTTCCTCCTTGGCTCCAGTCCTGGCGCTCAGGGGTGTACCGCAGCAGGGGTTTATTGAAAGAACCCGAAAGGTTAAACCGCTCAGCGATCTGCAAAGTTGAATGAGAGGCATTTTTAAGCAGCCTAGCCACGTTCGACCTGAGCAGTGCGGGTCTCAGAATTCATCCTGCACTCTGGTGCCTCTCGATTCCAGCACCTACGGCAGAGCTCTGCACAGCGAGGCGAAAGCAGGAGCCAGCAGCTTTCAGGGGCGGCTCTAGGTTGCACGTTCTCTGCATCGTCCATGTACAGCTGTGACCCCCCACAACTACAGAAGGTGGCTGTCGTTGTTATTCCTCACGGTGGAGAGACTGAGGCACGGGAGGCAGGGCAAGCCATGTGCTTGAGGTCCGGCAGAATGGGGCAGAGCCAGGCTGTGTGGCCCCACTGTCTGAGCCCCTCCTTGCAGCCCCCAGCTCGCACTGGTGGACGGGTCCGCATCTGTGTGTCCAGCGAGGCTTCTCTCCTGGGCTCCGCTCCTCCTCGTCCACCCGCCTCTGGGCTTCAGACGGGTCTCCGCAGATCCCTCGTTCCTGTGGAGCGGCCGGTGAGAAACGGACCCCAACCTTCACGGTGGGAATACTCATCGTACCCAGAACCCTGAGGTCAGACAGACGACGAGCTTCACCCTGGCCACGGCCCTCGGTGTCCATCCTGGCTGGGCCCCCGGGATGCCGCCTGGAGCCTGCTGGTCACACACAGGCAGGGCCACCAGAATCACCAAGGTAAGGCATGGCCCCCCGATTTCTGCCCCCATGGTTCTGTGTTGGCTTTCTCCCTGAACTAGTGGTCCGGGCAGCACGGGCGGGCCTTTGGGCCCCCGGGTGGCCTCCTCGGGGGGTCGCCTGGCATCACTGGACTGTGTGGGCGGAGGGCCAGAGCTCTGCACTGACATGGGAACGGCGGGGTGTCCGGGCTCAGAGGGCTGTGGATTCTGGGTTCCGGGGCCTCGCAGTGCCTGTAGCTACTCTCTGTTACTGTGACCGGGTTAGGGGGACGTTCCCAGCTCCAGCTGATGGCAGCTCCGGCGGAAGGGAGGGGCCCTCTGCTCACAGAAACCCTGCTTCCCAATACGGGCTAGGCCACCCCTTTGCTGAGATAGAATGCACAGGCTGTCCCCCAAACCAACTCTGAGGAAGCACTTTAGGGAAAGCTCATTGAGACTCCCACGTCCATCCACGTCCCGCACCCTCCTGGCCGCTGTCCCGGTCCTCGCCGCGTCCCTGGGCCCCAGACAACAGCCACTGCTGGCCTCCCTGTCCCACCCCGTCCACACCCTGTGGGTCTCGGCCTGAGCCCTGGCACTGGGTCACAGCCCCACCGTGTCTTCAAACCATGCAAGAGCTTCTCTTGGGCTCTGGGGGTCCCTTGGTGATGGCTTGGGCTCACTTTGCCTCCGCCCCTCATGCCCTGTGCTCCCCTCCTGCACCCACTCCGTGTCCCCTCCAGCCTCTGCTGGACCCCGTGCTTGCTGCCCACCCCCCAGGACCAACAGAAGGTATGATACACGCCTTTCCCTGCACCCTCTCTTACCCCTCAGCTCTGGGCTTCTGCGTTAGCCCCACTGGGAATGCCCCTGTCCTCCCCAGCCAGGGACCCCAGGACTACCTGCTCCCTTCTGCGCCGCAGTGGCCTCGTCCCCCGGGCCTGGCTCCACGAGGCAGGAATGTGGGTTCCCCCAACACCCCGGCACCTGGGCCTCATCCCCCCGCCACCCTGACTCTTCCTGCCTCAGTGCCTAGGGCGGTGGGAACTAGAGGCAGGTCCCCACGCGGCGGGCTTGCCCTCGGTGGAGGGACGTGTGCACCTGACGGGCTTCTAGAGTTTGTTTCCAATGTTGCATTTTTAAAAAATGAAGACGCCCCCAGATGGCAGGATTCTTGCCTTCCTGGGCCATGTGCAGAGAAGGCGCTGAGTTCGCGCCTGGCCCTTGGGGGATTTTGGCTGTCCGGGTCTGGAGTCTGTTCTTTCTCAGGGAGTGTGCGGCGGGGCCCGCGGGCCCACTGGCTGCCAGCCGCCTCCTCCCCCTGCCGTGTCTGTGGCCCCGCTGCTGGCGACCAGTGTGTCCCTTCCTGCGCAGGGTGCTGTCGGCTTTCCGGGGAGTCGTCAGGGACACACTGGCGGCCCCGCGGCCTCTCCGGAGGAGCGTGTCCCCTGGGTGACCTTTGGCTTCTCAAGACGGCACCCAGGCCTGCAGACGAGGGGGTCCGCGGCGGGGCCTCCCCCTCCTTTCCTGGCCGCTCAGCCCCACTCGGGAGCCGCCGCACGCTCTTCTTTCTTTTTTAACTGTGGTAAAGCAGGCACAGCAGGAAACGTACCATTTTAACCATTATGTTCTGCAACATTCTGTGGCACTAAGTGCATTCACACGCAACCATCTGTCTCCAGAATGTTCTTTCTCATCTTCCGGAACAGAAGCTGTCCCTGCCCAACGCCGGCTCCCACCCGCCTCCCCAGCCCCGGGCGCCCCCCACCGCCCCTGTGTCTCCAGGGGTCTGCCCGCTCTCAGCTCCTCGTGTCCACACAATCTCAGCATGTGTGTTTCTGCCGCTGCCTTATTTCACTTGGCCTCGTGTCCTCCAGGTCCGAGCACGAGGCAGCAAGTGTCAGGAGGTCCTTCCTTGTTAGGGCTGAGTAGTATTCCTCCGTGCAGAGGGACCGCCTTTCGTTCATCCGTTCATCTGTCGATGGACCCTCGTTGTTTCCATCATTTTGGATAGCGTGCATAGCGCTGCCGTGAACACAGGTGTGTAAAGGTCTGTTTTGAGTTTTGGGGGTGCAGAAGTGGGGTTGCTGGGCCGCCGCTGAGGGGCTGCCTGGCCGCCTTCCAGAGCAGCTGTTCCGGGTTGCACCCCCAGCAGCAGAGCACGGGCTCCCCCCGATCCCGGCCAAGGCTGGTGACGTCCCAGCTTTGTCCCAACAGCCGTCGTCCCAGCGGGCGAGCCCTGGTAGCGCGGCTCGGTCGGGCCAGATCCTGCTGCTGTCTTCCCCTACAGCCCCGCGCTGAAGCCCTTGCCCTCTCACCTTCTGTCCTACGTGCCAAGGAGACAGGTCGACAAAGACATGGCGCTGCCCTTTGTGCCCGAATCCATGGGCGGTTGTTGGGATAAAAACGGGAATCTGGGCTTCCCCTGGGGGCTCTGTCGGAGTGAACGGAGCACGCGTGATGGCGCCGGAGGAGAGCCCCGCCTGCAGCGCAGGGAAACCTTCGCAGGTGCCCTCACCTTCGGGGCACCCACTCCCAAGAAGGCCAGTCCTTCCCTCCCGCATCCAGAATGTTCTGCCTCTGATATTCCAGAAAGGTCTCATCCGAGGAGCCCATCTGACCAGCCCGAGGAGCCAGTCCCTGAGGCCATGGTGGGACTTCCACTCTCTCTCCTGCCGTCCCACACAGCCAGGCGTTTTCACGTGTGCATCGTTCTGCACTATGTCTCCAGCACTTCCAAGAGTGACTGGCCCATAGGAGACGCTCCATAAATATTTGATGAGTAAAGGCTAGGCAGAAGGAACCAAATAGAAGCAGAAATGTGAACCATTCAGTGTATTGAGGGCATGCTGTGCATTTCGTTGCACTGAGATTAATGATTAGGGCTACCCGTGCAGTTGTCCAGGTGGTGTACCCCACAAGGATGCCACGCTCAAGGCCAGTGGGGTGAATTCCAGCCTTTCTAAGCTTATCAGGTTGCACAAACCTGACTTTCTAATGGGTACACACATTATGTGGGCTAATGGTAGCACTGAATGCAGGGGACAGGCATCAGAAAATGAAGCAGAGTAGATGGAAGAGATGGGCCATAAAAAGCTTCATCCTGACCACCAGGAGGAGGCTGCAGCAGATGCTCATGAGGTCTGCCTGACACCTGCTCAGCGCCCCTGACTTCAGCACCCTTGTCATGGGCAGTTCCTGGCACCTGCCAACATTCCCCGTGTCTCTCTGCTTTGCTTCCTCTGACGCAGAGAAGCTCCCCCTCCCCCAGCTGCCCCGAAGCGCTGGGCCATCAACATCCCAGGGGCAAGCCTCAAGCCATGGGGCAGGGGTCAGTGGACGTGTGCCAGGTTCCCCTGACAATACAGAATTGTCCCCAATAGTGAATGCTCGCAGATAGACTCTACCGAGTTTCCCTCCCTCCTCTCACGGCCAGGACCCCTCACTCCGGCTTCCTGACACTATTTTCCAGACAAATCGCCGACACCAAGTCCTTGCCTCAGGTTCTGCTTTCAAAAAACCCAAACCAAAACAGAGCCATTAAAGACTATTCCACAGATGAAGAGCGTTATCGGGTTTTCACCCGAACGGTCACCATGGGCACTTGGCCAAGGGTGAGCTATCTTTCGGTGCGTGATTGGGGACTGGAGACTCCAGCGATGGCGGATGCCTCGATTCGTCCTTGGCCGTTGGGGCGGACGCCTAGAAAGGATGGGAGACACGGCTGGTAGGCAGGATATCCTGAACGTGGTGCGTGACAACTGGGAGAGGGAGGAGCCCTCAAAGCCATACTTGTGACCTGGCTGATTGGGCAGATGGTCATGTCTCCAACGAGGACCAGACAGCAAATGCAGGAAGGAGCATCTGCTCCCAAGGTCGATGGCTTTGTTGGGTGTTTGAGGTGCTCTCCCAATCTTGGTTCGTTCTCTTCTCTTCCTCTCTGGTGCAGAGACGTTTCATCTTTCCTGTTTGTCTCTTTATCCCCTTGCTGTGCTGAAATATACTTTTGTTCCGCAGGTGGAATGATTAAGGATGACTGTGGCAGTCCCTTGGTACCAGGGCTCCAGGAAGATGTAGCCAAATGAGGTCCCTCAGGAGGGTTGAATAGAAGGCTGTGCCGGGACTAAAGGAAAACAATTAGGGAGCTTCCCCCCTCCAAGGCAAGCAAGGGAGGGGAGCCATCATCACCAGGGCCCGAAGGCAGAGCTGAATCTACAAGACAGGACTAACAAACATGTCCTTTCAGTCAGAGCATGAAGTCAGTCCAAGGGGTCTGACTGCAGGAAGGGGTCCAGGGGAAGAAGCTTTCCTCCCAACCTCTGGGCCCCTACCAGTGCCCAACTGATTGAACCCAGCTGAAAGCCAGAGGGCAAGGGAGTCCTTTGCTGCCTCTTGGGGCATAGAGCAGTGCACTTGACAGGCAAATGAAGACATCTAGCACATTCTTAGAAAGAAGTCACAGACAGATGAGTGAGGGACACAGTCACCTTCATGAATCTAATCCAGATCTCCTGCTTCAGCACCGTGGCTTGCCACGGAATCTGGAGTGAAACATGCATGCCTCACCGTGAGCTTCTCAGAGCTTCACGGGATCCAACCCCAGCCCATCCCTCCTCATGCACCCTCACCTGTCCCCACTGTCGGTGCCTGAAATGTCCCTTCCCTTCTTCTTCTTACCCTTGGTGTCTCACTTTCTCAATCAGGGGATGGTGGGGGTAGGGAGAGGGGAGTGGGCACAGGTAGTAGAATTCTAAACCACCTCCCCCTTTCTTGAGAGCAATGTGTGCCAAAACGTTACATTCAGGGGCGCCTGGGTGGCTCAGTCGTTAAGCATCTGCCTTCGGTTCAGGTCATGATCCCGGAGACCCAGAATCGAGCCCTGCATGGAGCTCCCTGCTCGGCGGGAAGCCTGCTTCTCCCTCTCCCACTCCCCCTGCCTGTGTTCCCTCTCTAGCTGCGTTTTTCTCTCTGTCCAATGAATGAACAAAATCTTTTTTAAAAATTGTTAAGTTTATTGAGCCTTTATAGGATAGTTCTTGCAAAAGTTTGTGCCAAATAAATACTCCAAGCAGACTGGACAGGTGTGTATGCAAAGATGTCGAGATGAGCTGTCGAGAAAAGCAAAATTAAATACACGTAGCAAACAATAGGCTTGATGCCTGTATGTTCATCAGGAGACACATGGTTTTAAAATTGATGGCCCCTCCCCCTGTGATGAGATACTGCGCCGTTGACTTCAGGCGCATTGACAAGGAAAAAAGAGTATCACATGGGGATACTGTAGAAAACACAGGAGAAACAGCGGGATTCCATTTGGGGAGGTGATGTCAGTATATAGCTCGAGGTGGGAGACATGTACCCGCACGTGCAGATCGATAGACGTATGTCTTCTTTGTCTGCATCAGTCCCTCCCTCCGCGCCTTCTACTTGAAGCCGCAGCCTCTGCCTGGGCCACCACGTACCTTCCAGCCCCTTCTGCGCAGCCCTGGTCTGAACTGGAAAAATTCTGCTAGCCAGGAGAGATCCTTATTTAGTGGTGTTGTCAAAGTGGCCCTCAATGGCACATTCATTCTGCACTCTTGAATTCAGCCAAGAAAGAGAAGGGGGGTGGTGAGGGAGAGGAGAAAAAGAAAAAGCCAAGTGTTTGTGTAAGCATTTTTGGAGACTCTGAGCTCAATAAGGCAGGTGTGCTGTGTGGGCTGCTTCAAGACCGCAGGGGCACAGAAGCAGTTAGAACACCAATTAAAATGTGCCAAATAGCTCAGGCTCCGTCAGATGCAGCTGCAGAAACCCAGAGGTCAAAGTGCTTAAGGACGCATAAAATGCGGATTTTTCCATAATTATTTAAATATGTGTTAATGAGTGCTACAACACAGTCAGAGGATGTCCATTAAAGGATTAAAAATAAAGGGAAACTAAGAAGGAGTACTTGAGCAATAGGAAAAGTGCTCATCTGGGGGTCAAACCCTCCCCACGCTCTATTTGGGCTCTAGATTCACTTCTCAAAGTAAGAGTAAGTCATGCAGGCTCCCCGAGACTCCGTCTTCTCCTCTAAAAATGAGCGGCGGAGGGGAGGAGGAGGCGGACCCCAGCTACAAAGCCCCTTCATCGTCAGAATCTGTCAACCTGCATTTAATGAGATCAGAGAATAAGACTGGTCCAAGAAAAGGGGGCTCTCTGGGAGACTACGGGACCCTATGTGCTTTCTTAGCAACATTAACGGGGAAAAGGTTCTGTTCAGTGACCTTGAGACGATCAATGAGCTATTCAGGGGCAACGGGGAAGGAGAGCACTAGAGGACGGGGTTCACATAGGTCCGCCCCTGACCGCTGGCCCTCTCGTCCTGCCCCTGGTGGACACCCAGCAAAGCATTGGCACAGCTCAGGGCCTCTGGTCCGGGAGGGAGCCATGACACGCTCGCTGGGAGTGGAGGAAATACGGGAATGACATTCCATCCTGTTTCTTCCCCAAGCGAGGAAAGAAACAAGAAAGAAAGAAAGAAACCCAGTCCAGGACCTCACTACACACCGTGCTGTTGACACCTAGCCCTTTATGGGAGCGGCTACTTCCAAAATAAAGAGCATAGTGATTTCAGGGTATATTTTTGCCTGCATTTTTGAGGATGTTTTGGGCCTTTCATCTCCTTTGAAGGCGTGTCACCTAATTACGCTTCTTTTATCCACATATTCCCCAGTCAGAACACGCCAGTCCCCTCTGTGGCAATTGAGTATGACTGAGGGTTTTCCACATTCCAGCCGGTGCAGAGGGCCTGGGTATTTTTGAATACCTGAATAAACTTCTTTAATCCAAAAACAAACTCCTCCTGAAAGAAACGGCCTGAAAAGGCCTTTCATAGACTGTTTTCCAACTCGCTGGTTCACGGTTTCCTTGGATTGCACAGTGCTTCCTGTACTAATGGTCTCTGAATGCATTCCCAGCTGTGGCTTCCCGGTCTGCCGAGGTCCCCGGCATCAAAGGGGAAGAAGGGAACAAGTAACACAGCAGATCCCGGAGCTGCTGGGGCTGCTTAGGCTGAAGCCTGAAGGGGAAATACGTGGTGAGCATGTGGCGCTCATCCTACAACTTTTTAAAAGACGTGCTGCTTCGGGTAATGCTGAAGTTGTAGTCACGCAGCACACACGTGGGCTTCATCTGCCGGATTAAAGCAGGATGCTGGAATTAGCATTGAACATTCATAAATACAGGCCCGGTTACACTCCTCTAATAAGCAGGTTTGCTTTTGGAAGAACGACACCTTGAACTGGAAACAGCAGTCTAGACTGTTGAGATTGTCATGGACCTCTTAGTGGGGGGACACAGGTGACCTTGGGCTGACACACGGCCCCGTGGACATGCAGCACCCTGAGACTGGAGCCCGGGGCACGGGGTTGACCTGTGAGCATGAGTGCACACCACCGCTCGTGGGCACAATGTGGCCTCTGCGTCACGGTGGTCTCAGAGGTCAAACTTCTGCTGGGCGGCCAACTTACGCCCGAACAGGAGGCTCCGGAGAACCAGGGGAAGTTGCAGGGGCCTGTTAGGACCTAGCTTCAGATGTCTCAGACCACCAGACGCAAGGGGAGGGGACAGCGACAGGCCAGTCAGGTTGTGGAGGAACGTGAGCTCGAGTCCACGGGGTGCCACCTGCCTTGGGGCCTGAGAGACATGGTGGGACACCCTCTACGGTCTAGATTCAGTCTGACTTCACATATCCCTTCCTGTTAGTGAAGGGGAAAAAAATCTCTAAAAGGGTGATGTTTCTTGGTTCAAACTCATTTTAAGAGGAGCTTTATTGAGGTATAATTGGAGCATAAAAAGGTGCACATATTTAAAGTGGATCATTTGCTAATAGTTGACATGCAGATGTCCCTGAGACCATACCATAGTCAAGAAAATGAACATACCCCTCACCCAAAAAACTTCCTGCCCCTCCTGCTCCCCTGCCCACCAATGCCGTCATGCCCTGGCAACTATCTGTTCTCTCCTTTCCAGTTAACTTTGGCGCGTGTCAGAGTTCGTATTTTTTTTTTAGGGCGAGGAGGTTTCCTTCCATGCATCACTCTCTGAGAGTGGTTTAAATCAGGAATGGGGGGGCACCTGGGTGGCTCAGTTGGTTGAGCGACTGCCTTCGGCTCAGGTCATGATCCCAGAGACCCGGGATCGAGTCCCACATCAGGCTCCCTGCTCCGCAGGAAGCCTGCTTCTCCCTCTCTCACTCCCCCTGCTTGTGTTCCCTCTCTGGCTGTGTTTCTCTCGGTCAAATAAATAAAATCTTTAAAAAAGAAAATCAGAAATGGATGTCAGATTTTGTCAGAAGTGTTTTTCTGTCTCTGTGGAGAGGATGCTGTGACTGTGTTCATCTTGTTGATACGATGAGTTTCATTGACTTCCTAACCAAACAGTTCAGCCCCCCTGGCACGGACCAGGCTTAGCTATGATGTACTGTCCTTTGTGTCTGTCATTGCGTTTGATTTCCTAAATTTTGTTTGGCATGCCTTTCTTCTGTGTCCATGAGGGATATTAGTCCGTAACTGTCCCTTCTGACAATTTCTTTGTCTCCATTTGGTATCAGCGTGATGCCGGGTCATGAAATGGGTTGGGAAGTGTTCTTTCCCTTTCAGTTTTCTGGGCAAGTCTGTGCAAAATTGGAAAACTCATTTTCCTTCCATGTTTGGTAGAGTTCACCAGTGAAGCCACATGGGACTAGAGTTTTCTCTGTGAGAAGGTTTCTAACCACAAATACCCCTTTGGGTCATCCGTCTCTTCGCGCCTTAGCCGTGCTGGTTTGTGTCTTTCAGGCCACGTGCCACTGCGTTCCTGCAAGCTGTCCGTGAGCTCTCTGGTCTCCTCCCCGATCTTGGCATGCCCTGCCTTCTGCTGACACGGGACCTCGAGCGAGTGACCCATCATCCTGAGCCTCAGTTTCCCTCGGTCTAAGATGGGAATGACAATAATAGCGTTTTTCAGGGACCCGTGAGATGATAAATGCAAAAGGCTCAGCCGGGAATCTGGCAGGGGGCAAGCCTTCCGTTAGCAGTTGCTATTAAAAGATGACAGTAAGCATTATGGTCTGGGACTCCACTCCCTTTACTACTGGAAAGGAAGGATTTACAGCCTTCCTTTTCTTATGTTGATGTTGGAACCAATGTTTATTGGTTGTAAATGTTAAAAATATAAACCTGTGGTAGAAATCCACAGACTGTGCGTTTCGTCCCATTGCGTCCACGGTCACACCTGGTCGAGCACCGAGGTTTATGTTTCCAGCACCCAAAATACACTTCAGTTATAACAAGTGTTGCTTTAGGAAGTTGGACGACTCTGCGGCCATGTCCTGGGAAGACTGTGGGTCCTAGGCATCTGCCCAGCCCGGCCTTCCCCGGGACGCGGCCGTTGCGTTCACAGGGCAGGGCGGATACGTGGGCGACGAGCAGGTATGGGCGCAGAGCACAGGCCTCTGCCGCTGCACCGGGGGCATGCTTCCTGCTGGGACTGCCCTCGCTGCCTCCTGCTCCTGGCTGGAGAGCCGAGGAGCAGGGTGGCGAGCACCGGAGAGGGTCTGGATGGGCGCATCGTGGGAGAGTTGGTGGGGAGCCAGCTCTGCCCGAAAGTCAGTCTGCGGGGGAGGCTCACCTCAACCCCTCCCGGCCTTGGTGCTGCGTCCGATGGAGCCTCAGAGTGACCCCCCAGGGGCAGGGCCAGCAGGGGCTGCTTTCGAGAAGGCCAGGCAGCCGCTAGGGTGCCATTGGTGGCACAGCTGATGCCCAGAATCCAGTCACATGTAGCCAGAGAGACTGCGTGGGAGAGGGAGACAGAGACAGAGAGAGACAGAGGCAGGGACAAGAGAGATGGAGAGACCCGGCAGTCCTGGCCCCGGCTGCCTGGTCCCCCCTTTCCTGTGATTCTTCCCCCGTGCAGACTGACCCCAACTCGCTGCTGCTGTGTGAGTGCTAGCCGAGGGCTGCCCCCCGCCGAGGTCTGGGGACAACAGAAGTGACAGTCCGGGCTTGTATTACCCTGTGGGGGGGGCTGGAGGCAAGCGGCACCAGCCCAGGCCTTGTGAAAGCCACCAGTTCCCAGGGGCCCCGGGTCTCCGCCATGAAAGTGACAACTCTGAGGCCGACATGTGGGCATTTCTGGGGGAGCCCCATGAACCCGCTGGGAGGCCCCACCGTTGTGCCTGCCTGCAGTTCCCACACCTTCTTCGCCACCCCCCCCCCCAGCTTTCCTCCACTTTGTTCACCTCCCTGCTGGAGCCTCGTGGGTCTCTCCCCCTGCCCCCTCAGCATTGCTTCACTGCCACAGCCTAGGGCTGGATCGACACTCGGAAGAACCTTGTCAAATCGTGGCTGACATCTTCTCCGCACTGGGCTAACCCGTGGCTCTTGGGGTGTCTGTGGGCAGAAGGAAGGGGTGACACACGGACAGGCACCCAGACATTGCCAAGGACCTGAGGGGTGGCCTGCATGTGGGAAAGCTCTGGGACCCCGTTGGGGGCAGGCTGGCACCAGCGCCCCCCCAGGCTGGTGTAGACCCATGAAAACGGAGTGTGGACAGGATGGCTGCCCTCTAGGCCACTGCGTTGTCCTCCGAGGGCTGCTGTGAAGACAATCATCACAAACTTGGTGGCCAAAAGCAGCAGAACTTTGCTGCCTCCCAGCTCTGGAGGCCAGAGGTCCAACGTCCTGGTGTCAGCAGGGCTGGGCCCCCTGGAGGCGCTGGGGACGAGTCTACTGGGCGCCTCTCTCCCAACTTCTGGCGGCGGCCGGCCATCCCACGTCACTCCTGTCTCCACCTTCATATGGCCTTCTCCCTGGTCTGTCGCCGCCTCCTCTGTGTCTAGAAGAACCCGCTCTACATCCAGAGTGACCTCATCTGAAGAGCCTTCATTAATCTGCACAGGAGCGTTTTCCAAATCAGTTCTCGTTCACGGGCGCACCTTATTTGGGGGAACGTGTGCAAACCCACTATATGCCGCGGCGGTGTGGTGCGTGATAAAAGGACTGCTAGCCCCCGGCTTGCCCTGAGGCCCTGCCACCACCAGCCAGCTGGCCTCAGCCTCGGGAAGCCTCCGTCTTTCCATCCGGAGAATGAGTCACCGCACAGCGCCGCCGCGAGGGCTCGCCGAGGTGGCCCATAGAAAGCCTCCCACGCTGAACTTGGCCACACAGTAGGGCCTCAATTGCTGGTAACCCAGCATTCTTTAGACCTGGCAATTAGTGGCCAACCACACTGTCCCCATCCACCAGACAGCCGTGTCCCCATTCCGGGACTTGAAGGCAGCAGAAACGTGCCGGAAGGGGAGTCTCGGTCCCTTTCTGCAGCGCAGGCTGGGAGGACCGGAAGAGGGTCCCGGGGGGCTGGCTGCCTGGCAGGAGGCCTGCCGCTCCCCCTCCCGCCCCCACCCTGCTCGCGTGGGGCGCCGAGTGCCAGCCCAGACTCAGCCCTCCCAACGTTCCCAGCTCCCAGGGTGTCGGCCAAGGGCGAGCCTCCCCCACACACCCGGAAGAGAGAGTTTGGAAGGCACTCTGTGGCATTCTTGGACACCGACGTCTTCCTTCTGGAAGACACATGCCCCTCCACAAACGCCTCCTCCCGGCCCATCTCTGGCCTCCCCACCCTCCCCCACAGCCAGCCCGGCAGCAGGGGAGGGTCTCCCTGGAGGGCTCACCCCGCGGCCCCAGCTTGGTGGCGGCTGAACCGGGCGACCCCTGGCCTCCCCGCCGGCACCCCGCACCGGCGCCAGCACCGGCCAGGGCAGGGACCCTCAAACAAGCCTGGATTAGAGGTTTGGGGTTTGGAACGTCCACTCTGGGATAAAGTCAGATTTAAAAAAAAAGAAGAAGAAGAAGAAGACAATTTCAGAGACATGGTCTGAAAACAAAACAGCATTCTTAGCTCTTTCTCTGAAATGACATCAGCAGCCACCACAAGGCCTGAATCGGCCCCGCGTTTCCAGCGGTCAGGATGTATCATTTCCCTCCAGAACATGGGCGGCCGCGTCCCAGATCCCAGCCAGCCTGGAGCCGCTCCCCCAGGCTGGGGGTGGGGGCAGCCGCTGCGCTTTCCCACCGTGTCCTGGGGAGCCGGGCCAGGCCGGGAGACCAGCTTCTCGGCAGGTGCACGCCCCTCCCAGCCGTGTCCCCCACATGGGCATCCGGGTCACCGGCTTCTGGCACAGGCTTGCCCAGCGCCCCCGCCACCCCAGACCCGGGCCCGGGGCTGCTCCACACCCCTCCCTCGCAGGTGGGCACACCCTGGGGTTTCCCAATGCGTGGAAACTGGAGAATGCTTTCAAGGTGGATTTTTATTTAATTGAAGCAGCAACACAGTTGCACTTAAATTTGTTTATTGCCACGTTAAAAATAGACACAGAAGGAAGGAGCAGAAGGAAATACGATGGCATATTAACAACCTGCTTGTCTGTGGCTGATGGATTATTTTTCTTAATTCCTTCTACTTCTGTGAGGATTTCCAATGCTAACTTATGCAACACGAAACATTATTTATTAAAAACTACCAACTGAATCTTGTCGCAGGGCCAAAATGAGCTACTTAAGAGAGTGGGAAGTGAGCCTTCATGGAGAGCTGGGGGCCCCCAGGGACTTCTTCCTTTAAAGAGACACTTTTCTAAAAACTCAGGAATAATCGGCGTGGTTGAAACGTCTGCTCCTCTGGGATCCTCCCTCCTTCGTTAGTTACAGGGATTTACTGACTCACAGGAAACTTCGCCGCTGGAGCAAAGAGCGACTCCCATTCCCAGGCAGGGACTGAGTGCTCGCCCGGAGCCTGGCCTCGGGCCCCCACAGCCACCGCCGCATCCCTGCCCCGGGTGGCCGCACGGTCTGACGGGACACGCGGGAAGCAGGCCCCGCACTCAGTCACTCGGCACCGTCGGGGGCGCGGGGACACGGCGCGTACCCTCCCCCCAGCCTCCACAAACTGCACACTTACAGCAAATATACAGAAAAGGGAACGCAGGAAAGGCTTGGAGCGTTCAGAAAATCCTCCTGGAAAGTGGAAGGAGCCCCCGTGAGAGCTAGGATGGAGGCGTGTGCATCTCAAGGAGGGCGGTAGGGTTCTTTTGTCGGCTCAGAATTGACACGTTCAAGGCCGAAGGCTCCGCATCTCAGAAGGTGCCCGAGGCCTTGGACCGGGAGCCTCCTTGGCCCAGCACCCTTCAAGCCGTGGCCAACGGTCCTGTTTGGAAGAAATCTTGCCAGTTCGGTGCCGGGCAGGCTGGTGGCTGAGGGTGGGAGCCGGGCCACAGCCCGTCCACGGTCCCAGCAACACGTGCTCTCAGCAAGAAGCCACGTGCCCGGCCAGCCGCTCCAGAGGGGTCACCGAGGGCTCGGCCCTTCTTGCACTGGCCAGGTGTGTGTGCCCAGGAGGCTGTGCAGGGCCTCCTCCCCCGAGCTTGGTCACCGGCAGGAACCGGGGGGTGGGGGAGTGCCTGGGGAAGCCACAGGTCGCAGCCCCTGACACGCAGCCGGGAACTGGGGCCTCATCAGGCTGTGGGCACCACCAGCCCAGGATGGGGTTCTCTTCTTGCAGAAGAGGCTGCCAGTCCTGAGGCCCTGAGGGGAAGATGGTGACCCAGAGCCCTCGCTGTGCAGACCCTGCCCTGGCCCACGGCCGTGAAGAGAACCATCCCAGGGCCCCACCTAGGCAGGCGACATATTGAGCGCCTGGTCTAGGAAGAGCGACAGGGGGGGCTGATTCACAGCCCGTTTACCCCCTTTCTCTCTCCACCTCCAACACGTTCTGATTCGCACAGACGTGTGTTATGAGGCTGCAGAGCAGCCGGAGGCCCCCCTGCTTCAGGAGCCCAGAGCACATCCTTCACCCCTGCAGGCCTTTGGGGGTCAGAGCCGTGGGGCACAGGTCCCCCGCTGGCCGGGTACTTACGGGTCCTCCTGCAAGCCAGTGCTGCTCTGAGCGCCAGAAACTGGTGGGGGAGGCGAGCGCCAAGTGCCGGAGCTTCTGGGTTCCGGGGCCGAGGCTGGGGCAGAGGACAGAGCAGGGGCTGTGGCCTGATCCAGTTTTCAAGGGCAACTCCAACTGCTGGGGTGGGCGCAGACCTGAGGCAGGGGAGCCTGAGAGGTCAGCGCTGAGCAGGGAGCTCAGAGTGAATTCGAGCGAATGAGTGAATGAACATCTAGCAGTCTCAGGGCACTGGAGGCCAACAGGGACCCTAGGGGGACAGCGTGGGAAGGGGGACACCGTGGCGTTCTCTGCTCGCCGCCCCTGCTGGTCATGGTGATGGCGCCCCTGGACACTGTGTCCACTTCCTGTGGCTGCTCTATCAAGTGGCCACGACCTTGGTGGCTTAAAACAACACACACTTACTCTCCGTCTAGCGCCGGAAGTCTGACACGGGCAGGGCTTATGGGGCTCGAGTCAAGGTGTTGGCAGAGTGCTTCCTTCTAGAGTCCCGGGGACTATGCGTTCCTTGGCCCTCTGTCCAGCAGTCTGTGGTGGGTGGCCAGTGGCCCCGCGTCGCTGCACCCTCTGCTTCCCGCGTCCCTTCTCCCTGAGCTCCTGTGTCTGCTTATGAGGACCCTCTAATTACAGTGGCCCCAGCCGGGGAGTCCGGGACCATGTCTCCATCTCAAGGTGGGGCTGTGTTCCAGCCGGCCGCGGGTAGGGCTGCCAGACGTGCATGCCCCTCCCCGTCCCTCATCTCAGGGGACCTGCACGGCAGCCCAGGGAGGCAGGTGCTTTCCAGAGATGTGACTGGGACTCAGAGAGGATGAGGAACCTTCTGGGGCCACACAGCCTGGACCCGGAGGGGCAGGAACGACACCCCGGTCGTGACACGGCTGTGACATTGCTGGTTAGAGCCCCCACATGTCCAGGTGGCGACCCCAGGGCCCTTTGCCTTCATAGCAAAGGACCTCCCAGGAAGGACACAGGCAAGCCCATCCCAGACCACCTGGACATCCCAAAGGGGCCCTTCGTCTCTGAACCATCGTCTTGGAAAACCACGTTGCCTCTGAGAAAGAGGCACCCCTCACTTCATCCCTGTCACCATGCAAGAAATCCAGTGCCTGCTGCTTCCCCTTGGGAAGGACGAGTGGAAGAAGGCCGCCCGCCCGGACACCGCGGCCCAGTCCCCGGGCGAGCCCGTCTGCCGGTGGAGGAGAGCCAGATGCCGGAGGACACGAGCAGCCTTGTTTATTTTCATGTTTGCGATCGAAAATGCTCACTTCCTTGGCCCCTCCGTTCCTACGGCTGTTCCTTTAAGAAGAAGTGTGGTCCTGGTCGAGGGAAGTAGGGCCATAAAAAATAAATCTTGGTAATTGTTGTGGAGACAGCAAGCAACACAAATGAGACCCAAGGACACTGTAGGAAAATGTCAGCGTCGGAGGGCTGGCCGCTCGTCCCGCAGTCCTCCGTCTCCCTGGAGTGGACCCTGGACGGGGACCAGTACATTTGATTTTCTGCATTCCTCCTTCTGGGGCTTCTCGGAATGTCAGACTGCTGCGTTTTTCATGGTTTTTTTTTTTTCCTTTTTCCTGAAAAGGACGGGTGGTTTCAAAGACGATGGTGGAGAGAGCCTGACGGAGGGCAGGGGGCCACGCTCGCCCACGGTGGTGCCCTGACCCAAGAGCGCCTCTGAAACAGCTAGCCCCCCGCCCGCCCCTAGAGGGCACGTCCAGCACCATGTGTGTGACACAGGAATAAAATGGGGTATTTCTGCATTCCAAGGTTGACGGACTTTTGCTTCCAGAAATAACAACAATCCTCCCTCCATGCGCCCCTTGCCACAGCCAACCACGGGAGAGCCGTGGGGTGCGGAAGGACCCTGAAGTGGGCACGGGCGGGCAGAGCCGGCGCTGACGTTCATGCCGTGCTCTCTGGGTGCTCCTCCCCGAAGAGCCCTGATTTGCTGGAGGTGCTCCCCAGTCGCACCAGATACCCCCCGATGGAAGCTTTCCTTTCAGAAAGTTCTGGTTGGGATGAGGGGGTGACTGGGGGCCTGAGCTTGCCCATTTCCCAGATGAGGAGGCTGAGGCTCAGAGAGTGACAGAGAGGCCCAAGTCCTCCTGGGGCGGAGCCTGATGCAGTCTGGAGCTGCTGCCAGTGGGTGGGGTGCGGCCGCCTCCTAAATCGAGGGCAGCCCTGGGATTGAGGCAGAGCCCAGCCTGACCCCCTGGTTGGAGCGTCCATTGTCTGCCATGACAGCAATAAATCAGGCTTCTGACGGGGTTCACCTGATTTCTATCCCGGACATTCAGTGGGGATTTAAGTTAAGACCCAAAGATAAGCTGTTTGCTTAACTTGAAGAGGCCCCATTTTTCCCCTGTCAGCACCTTGGGCCCAGCCTTTGGGTGCTTGTCCCCAGCTCTGTCCTGGGTTTGGAATTCCAGGTGTATCCAGCAAAGGTGGGCTGCACCTCAGGAGCTAGAGAGGTGAGCAGGGAGCAGCTCCCCCGAGGTCTCCCCGGGAAAGAGATGTCCCCTCTCCTTCCATCTGAGAATGTGTCGCAAGACCCTTTTGCCTCCGGAGGCATGTGCCGGCTCTGGCTCTCCAGGCAGTGAAGGGGGTGTGCTGGGCTTCTCCCAGTAAATCAGAAATTTGGACACTAAATGAACGGAGGGGGGAGCCAACCCTCTGGCTTCAGCTCTGCAGCGGGACCCGTTAACTGTCTGGGAACAACACGTGATCAGGGATTCGTGGGTTTACAGACTGAACAACAGCTGCCCTGCTGCGTAAGGGAGGCCTGTGGCCACTGGGGCGCGGGCCCACCTCACTCCTCTGCCCACTAGCTGTGTGACCCGGTGGGGGCTAAGCCACAGGGGCCTCCTCAGCACAGTGGGGATGTGCAGTTCATGGTTGCCCATGCAGGAGTCAGCATCTTCATTTCATCATCCAGGGTTCAGAGAAGGAAAGTGATCTGCCCAAGGTCACACAGCTTGGACATGAAGAAATCAGGACAGGAATGCAGGGCTCTTGTCTACACCTTTAAATGACCTCCTTCCTCTACATTAGATGAGAAGGTGACTCTTAAGCCACATGACCCAGGAATGTGAGATCAGAACCAGTCCCAGGAAAGAGCCAGAAAACCGAGCCATGCTGCCCTCCTTAACTCCCGAGCTCAGATTCCCCAAGGGCTGCAGAGTCCCCAGATGTCCTCCCGGGTCCGTGGAAGTGCCTGCTTTCCGGTGGCCCTCCGGCTGCACACAGACACCCTGGACCACACCAGCGCAGCTGTTTGATGGTATTCCCAGCCCAGTTGGGAAGAGGAATTAGCACAAACCTCCAGAGAGAGCTGTTCTCATGAAATCCACAGCCTGGGGGGGCAGCTGAGAGCGGGAGAGCAGCTCAGTCTGGTTTCACATTCTCTTATCTGCTGGCTTGTTGGCCCCGTCGGAAGCTCGACCTCAGCCCCACGAGAGAGGGTCTGGCACACGATGGGGACTGTCAACCCGGATTAGAACAAAAGCTGAATTCCACATCTCTACCTAGAGTCCATCCACATGGCCTCCTGACCCCTGTTTGGGGGCTTACAACCAGGCTCTTCGCTAGAGGAGCACAGCCGCCAGGGGTCCCCTTCCCCTCAGAGCTGTCTTCTGCAACCTGGAGAGCCTTCTCTTGATGCCATCGGTTTGGGGTGGTTTCCTGGCACTGCCAAGCACCCCCGAATCTGAGCAGTGGGAACTTTTTCTTGGCACATGGCAATCCCATGGCAATCCTCGGAGCTCATCACTGACCTCTGTTGTGGCTTTTGTCGTCACCACGTCCATCGGGGGGCACATCCTGGCTCCGCGACGGGGCTGCCTCCAGATGGATCGGACCCCCGGTGCATCTGTAGGCAAAACGGGAAGACCGCAACCACCACAGAGGGGATCACATGCGCAGACGTTCTCCCGCACAGAGGCTTCCCCCCTCCTATGCATGTAAATTTTTAAAGAGTAAAATATGAACATTAACTTAGTTCCAAAAACCAAAATGATTCAAAAAATATGCACTTGGATGGTTCACTCCATCCCTATCCCTTCTCTCATTCCCATACCCTGTAGGGAATCAGTCTCCTTAGTTATTTCTGGTCTGTCCTTACTGTATCTTTGGGGGGCCATGGAGGAAATTTTATATATATATATATATATATACACATATACATATATAACATAGTGTATAAATATACCCACACATACATACATGTGCTTGTGCCTATACACATGTAGAAGAAATACACACATATGGGACACCTGGGTGGCTCAGTCGTTAAGCATCTGCCTTCGGCTTAGGTCATGATCCCGGAGTCCCAGGATCGAGCCCCACGTCAGGCTCCCTGCTCGGCAGGAAGCCTGCTTCTCCCTCTCTAACTCCTCCTGCTTGTGCTTTCTGTCTCCACCCCCCCCCCGGATCTGACAAATAGAAAAAAATCTTTAAAAAATATATACATGTGCATACTAAATATATATTCTCCATAAAATACAGGGCACTGTATGTTCTGTTTTGTACTTAGGAGATTTTCGCCTTCGTCTTCGCCGCTGCCCCACGTGAGTTCCTCTCAGCCTTTGTCCCTTTTACAGCGGCACTGTGTGCTTGCCCCGTAACTTATGTGGTCAGTCTCCTACGGGCAGGCGTTTTTGTAATTGCCAGTATTCTCCAGCTGTAAGTTGGGTTAGAATGAATGACCTGTCAAGTGTCGGGGACAGCGCCTCGTACATCCGTGCCCGCAGCTGTCGCATGCTACATGGGTGAGGGCACAGACCTGCTCTGCCTCCAAGTGACTTACCCCCGGAGATGCCCTGACGTCTGAGGGCCTCATTTGTGAACAAGGATGAGGACTAGTCCTCCCTCCAGGGGTCACTGGAGCCTCAAACGAGCTAAGGTGTAAAATGCCCAGAACAATGCCTGGCACCTGGGAAATACAGGCGTGTGTCCCGTGTCGACCGTGTTGGGGTCCCCGCCAGACTGGGAGGTGGGCAACAGCAGGCTTTAAAAAAAAACAAAAAAACCCTGAATTGTAGCAATTGCCAATTTCCATGGTGTAAATACTTCCGTCTGTTTGATTTCAAGCTAAATGCATGGTCATCACTGAACACGCGGTTGGGGAGTGGGGGCCTGCAGTGTTGGTCCCTGGCGAGCTGCCCCCCCCCCGACACCACAGTGCCCTCCCACCTCTGGCCCCGATGTGCGCACACGGAAGGCGGCTGAGGCTTTGCTCAGGCCTCCCCCTCGCCAGGCTCCCTTTCTTTCTCACGCCCCCGCCTCCCTCCTCTCCTGTCCTCCCTGAGAACCTCCCTAATACACCCCTTCACACACGGCCCCATCCCAGAGTCTGCTCCCACGGAGCCCACCCGAGACAGCATCTAGGTGTCTTGTCTCCCACACAAGAATACTCAACAGGCCTGCGAGCCCTGTTTTCTCTTAGCCCGGCTCTAACGTTCTCTGGGGTTTTGTCTAGGTCCGTGCCCCAAGGTGCGTCTGTTCGTGGGCCCTGACTCACGGACCAAGGTCCTCTCCACTGACTCAGCAATGCCATTTCCTGCCCACAACCTTCTAGAACTCTTGCACTTTTGACAGAAAGGAGACCAGCCCACCTCTGATTCACCGGCTCAATTTTTTGTCACATCCTGTACTTTCCCCGAGGATTTTTCTGTTCCCTTTCCGACCAGGGCGAGCGCCAACCAGCCCACAGCACCAGAGAACAGAAACGCAGCCAGGCCGGCTTCAGCGTGGTTCCAAAGAATAAAGCGGCAAGCATGGAAGGTGAGGAGGTCCTTGGCCTTCCCTTGTTGGAATCGAATCGCTGTGTTGAAATGTGCATGGTCTCTGAGTTCCCCTCCTGATCGCCCCCAAACCCATGGCGGGGGGGACCAGATGGCGTTGCATGTGGTAGAAATGTGGAAGGATCGCCCGCCAGCGAGTGTAATCGTTCTGGAAACAGTTCAGAATATTCATGTGTTCTGTACTTTTTCCTCAAGTAAATAAGGTGGAAAAGCATCGGAGAAGAGTCAAAGGCTCCTGCAGGAATCCAGACCACAGGGGGGAAATAGCGAGCCTTATGAACAGCTTGTCCACGAGCCTCCCGTGGACACCCCTTTGGGGAAAATGCCGGAGTATCTGAGGTCGGCCTCCATAATGAGCACAACCAGGGGCTGCCCCCAAGGCGACCACCCTCAAATTCCAGAGGAAACAGCTAAGTCAACAAAGGAAAAACCAGATCCCAGGCAGCAGCACACTGTGGGAGAACTTCTCCGGGAGCTGTGCTGAGCTGCCATGTGGCCGACCACGGACACAGGTCCCCCACTCCGCCTCGGGAGCCCCCCGCGTGTTCCTGATGGATCAGCTGGAGGCACAGACATGAGCTTTGGGGCGAAACTTGGTCGTTGTTGCTGCTCTTTACAGGGTCCACGCTAGCGTATTTTAACATCTAGGCCTCGATGGCATCTCCACGTCCCTCGTGATGCCGGCAGCGGGTCCGGTGGCAGACAGGACCCCCAGTGTGGGCTGTGTCTGCAGGTCCCTCCCTGCTGAGCCGCCGTGACGGCCCCAAACCTCCTCCTATTAGGTAATTTTCAAACAAAACCCAAACCAAGAAGCAGAAAGAGAGCAGGGAACAGCAGGATGTGCTGAGACACGGGCTCCCTAACGGAAGGCGATCTGGAGGATGAGCCCCGGGGAGGTGAGCGTGCGCACGGTCGACACCTGGCCCAGAATGCGTGCATCCAGAGCTCCCCCCTCACATCCCGAGATGCTTACACTCGAGTGGGTCAAAAGGGGCTATATTCCAGAGAGCCTCCCAGATCCGTGAAAGAATTTCAGTGACCAAGAGCACAGGCTTTGGACTCAAAGCCTGAATTTAAGTTCTCAGTCTGCTGCTTACGGGATGTGTGACATGTGTCGCAAAGCCCTACCTCCCCCCGTGCCAGTCACGGACCGGGCAGGTGCATGGAGGTGATGGCACACGGGGCATCGAAAGGCACCTGCCGAGCTGCCCTCCGCCCGCCGAGCTCTCCGCGTGGGGCTGCTCTGGTGTTCCTGTCTTGCCGCCTATTGGAAATAGATCCGTTATTGAAAACACAGGGTTTGTGTGCCCACGGCTTTATGATAACACGCACTGTTCTACACGGTGCACACGCGCTCACACTCACGTGCTCCCATCCATCTCCAGGAGGGTCCTTTTCTCCAGACCACATCGTAAGGGCCTGTGTGATTTGAGCAAGGATTCTTGCTGCTGCTTTCTCAGCAAATAAAGTTGTCCGAATCTGTTTACTCTCAAATTCATATAAAGAGCTTCATTAGCAGCCGCATGGGCTGCGTGCCCACCACGTGGCATGGAGGCAGTCTGAGGGTGCCGGCTCCCCCAGTCTCGCAGCGTGACGTGTTTTTAATGAATTACGCACAGCGATCATAGGCTCTGCTCAAAGCCTCATTTACTCTGGAAATTCCTGAAATGGCGATTCATTTGCCCGAGTTCTTTTTTTTCCCCTTGAAAGTTCGCAAACACCCTCTGAAAAAGAAAAGCATTAACATACATACTTTGGTAGATTAGGAGACACTGATGATTTGATAGAAAGCAGGTTCGGAGGGGAAGTATTCTTGATAATGAATCAGCTTTCTGGCTTTCTTTTTTTTTTTTTAATCTATGGAAACCGTGACAGCAAAGAAACATTGATTAAATAAATTCACAGTAGATCCAAGAGCGCTCAAGGACCGAGGTCTGAGATTCTGGATTAACTCACGCTGTTGATAACACGGCGTGGAGCTCAGTGGAACTGTGCAAATGAATTAATTAAAGCACACTTCCAAGCAAGCTCTTCAGGAGGTCAAGTGAAGGGCTGACCCTTCTCCCGGGCATCATGCCCGCAGAGCCGGCCCGTGCAGACGGTACAGACGCTCTCTGAGAAAGACGGTCTCCCTCTCTGTGGACCAGACAAAGGCGAGATTTCTGGATTGTGTCTTCTGCACAGTTGCAGCGAGGAGACAAGGTGGGTCTTGTGCTGACCAACATCCACAGAGAAGATGAGAAAAAGACCCCCCGGTGCCAGGCCCACCACCAAGGCCTCGAAGACCGAAGGTACAGAGAGACCCCAGGGGGTGAGCAGTTGGCCGGAAAACAAGGACAACATGGGCCCCACCGTTCCATTAGCGTTAATGTCAGGGTCCACGGTGCGTCTCGGAGATGGACACAGGATGCCACCCAACATCAACCACGAGTTGGACACGTCTAGAACCTCATTCAAGCCATGGGCATCCGAACCCGCACGAGGGTGCAGCCCCCACAAGAACACAGCTCATGGACACAACCTTCGGGGCACTCAGGGACCCTCCCTGCCCCAAGCTTATCCTCACCCTCCCACCCCTTCCCCTCTCCTGACACACAGGAAAAGAGTCTCTGAGTTCAGGAGGAAGGATACTGCTCTTTAAGGCAGTTTGGTAAGGTTCAGAGTCAGCTTTGTCACCTCCCAGAGTTGACTAAGTTGCTTACCGTAAGCAGCCACAGCCCCGGCCTCCAGGGAGGCGCCGTGGGGTCGGCACCGGAACCAGCCCGGCCGCTCTCGTGGGCTCCGTCCTACCTGCGAGGTGGCTTCGGCCTCTCAGGGCTGGGGGGCAAGACTGTGACGACTGACAGTGGCGAGGCAGCGTGTGCCGGGCTGGGGGCGGCCGGCATGGGGGTCCCAGCAGAGAGACCTGGCCCCTGGCTCTCACTTCTGTCATCTGTGACATGGGGTGATGGGAGCAGCGCCCATCTCCTAGGGCTCCCGGGGGACGGTGCGAGAGGATACCTGCTCACGGTCTAGACAGCACCCGACAGGGCCCCATGAGGGACGGCAGGGGAGGGAGGCTCAGGCCCCTCTGGTATGACCTCGGGACCCTTGGGCCCATCATCTACACTCTGAATGTGAACCAGCTGTTTTCACAAAATGGCCATACCAAGCCTCCCTCGGACCGTGGGAGACGTGGCTCTCTGGAGGGCCCGTGGGATCTCTCCTCCGGCCACCACCACCCTGCCCCAAACTGCCCCCTTGTCCCCGAACTGTCCCCCCCCCCATCTCCCGCCCCTGCTCCCCTGCCGCAGCCTCTCGTCCACCGAGTGGAGTGGCGACGGTCTCTATGGGCCAACCAGGTTTCTGTACAGAACCAGATGGCTCTCCATCCTTCCTCATGAGAAGGGAGACGTGCGCCCCTGCCCACGAGGCCCGAGTGAGCTCTCCCCGGCTGCCCGCCCAGCCTCCTCCACCACCCTCGCTCCTCAGCCAGGCCAGGGCACACCTTCCTACCTGTCCTTCCAGCCAGAGCGCCGCATCCACCCTCAAGAACTTCCCTTCCACAGCTCTCACGACATCTCCCGATTTCCTCATGTGCGTCGGGCCACATCTCGCAGACCCTGAGAGGGACAGAGGCCGGCCAGGAAGCCCCCAGGCAGAGAGACTGGGCCGGCTGGTTGGCTACCGCATCCCAGCCCGCGCCTGCCCACAGCAGGTGTGCAACACACATCCGCTAAGTGGGCAGGTGGACAGATGGAGGGACGGCGGGCAGCAGGTAGTAATGAGTAAATAAAGATGCCCAGCACAGCAGGGTTTCCAGGGGGGCTCAGGAAGACCCGCTCTGTTCTTCTGCTGATTTCCCTCCCTTGGACCCCGGTCACTGAGAGAGAGAGCCAGAACATGAACCACACCTGCTGTGTCAGACTCTCTGCTGACCTGTTTCCCAAGTGCCAACAACACATAGTAGGTGCTCTGTAAGCCTCGGGCAGTAGGCTGAATCCCATGTGTTCCGCAGCATACCCAGTCACATTTATGCAATGCGCGCCGTGTAGCTGTGAATTGGGAAGTCAGGTGTATTTATAATAAGCATCTAAATGAGTTATATTCTGGGTACTGTCTCTCCACGTGTGGTCCATTAACATACTCAGCGCTAAGACTGAAGTACAATGGTGACTCTAGGAAAAGTACATGTGCAGACGTCTGAGTCGTGCGGTGAACAAGCCTTTTCTCTTCCATGGAGCACCATTTTTTCTTGAAAGAACAAGTAACAGGCAAACTGCCGTTATTCAGACTTACATGAACGGCAGGGGTCTTCCTGCAAGGAACACAGTGAGCCCACTGTGACTCGAAGGAAAACAACCTGACTGTTTGCTACGACAAGAAATATGAACTTGCAGGTGAAAATGAGAGTATTGGAAGATGTGTGCTGGCCACTGCAAGATCGACAGCCTCCTGATTCTTGAAGAATTTTCTGGTGATATCGGTGGTGCCGTTAACCCATGTGATGTTTAAATACTGTATGATCCAGTGCATCCACATTTGGGACATCTGAGTCAGCGTTTTCTAAGCGACCAGGACCCAATGTTTCAAAATTATCCTCGGGTAAGCAATGCACTGAAACTCGGGGCGCCTGGGTGGCTCAGTTGGTTAAGCGACTGCCTTCGGCTCAGGTCATGATCCTGGAGACCCGGGATCGAGCCCCACATCGGGCTCCCTGCTC
The DNA here is from genome assembly GCA_004023965.1 of Spilogale gracilis. Lineage (NCBI taxonomy): Eukaryota > Metazoa > Chordata > Mammalia > Carnivora > Mephitidae > Spilogale > Spilogale gracilis. The sequence continues at coordinate 24,484 of PITA01005464.1, read as the reverse complement.
GGCGGAAAGCCTGCTTCTCCCTCTCTCACTCCCCCTGCTTGTGTTCCCTCTCTGGCTGTGTTTCTCTCTGTCAAATCTTAAAAAAAAAAAATTTCCTATGACACAAGCGGATAAAGAGATAAGGAGACTTACTGAAGTGTGAGACGACGCCACTCTTCCCACTGATTTACTTCTGCTTGGAGCATATTGTTATTTTTCCTTTAAAAATGAATTGTTTATGGGCACCCATCCAGCTCAGCCACAAGAGCATGTGACTCTTGATCTCAGGGTCAGGACTTCGAGACCCACATTGGGTGTAGAGATGATGTCAACAAATCATTAAAAAAAAGTTTTGTTAAAGAATTATTTAGGTTATGGGTTTATGACTGTCATTTTTGAATAAATTAACACTCTAAATCTTTCTCTGTTTTAAACTCTAATACAGTGGAAACTAACAGACATACCCAATCCAGACCAAACTCTGGGGCTCTCGGTAATTTTTAAGATCGGAATGTGTGGTTCTGAGACTGCAACCTTGGAGATCCACCCTTCAAACTACGTACTTGCTGAAATTTCCCTGCAACCTAAACTCCATCTAGGAATGGCTTCCAAGAAAGCTGGATGAGCTTCGGTGCCTGATCACTTAGCCTCCAAGTTCCTAGGGGGCAGGCTTTGTGTAGGATGCCTCTTGCTTCCCAATCGCTGCACATACTTTCTCAAATGGTTCGCAGAGATTTCTGGACCTATAAGAAGAGCCAAGATAAAATGGGCTCGGTATTCGGATGAGGATCCAAAAGAGAGGTTGCGATGGGTGCCAGAGAGCCGACCGGCCCGGTGCAGCCCCCCTGCCGGGGGTCTGGAGGAAGCCAGCTCCCCAAAATTCCAGGAGCCCCAGCGCCAGGAGCGGAGTGCATACACTGGCCTTTCTCATGACACGTCCGTGGTTTGGCCCGTGGTCTCGCGGCAGCCACCCTGGGAATAGCGCGTAGTAGTCTGGCCCCTGCTCATTTCCGTCACCACTGAAAGCAGGAATTATCCAAGTGGGTGGAAAAAGAAAATGAGGGGCAATTTAGGAAACACGGCATTGGAGGTAAACAAGGGCCGGCCCTCCTTGGAGAGTCAGAGTTTCTTTCCAACATCCAGTTGCTCATGGAGGAGTGAGGAGTGAGCGAGGAGCAGGGCCACCTCGGCTTGAACCGGCGGGGCGATTTAAAGGGACAGGCGGGGCCCCTTGGCCGCCGCTGGGGAGCTCCCCCCCCCGCCCCCCAGGAACCGCCCGCCTGCTTCAGTGCAGCCCCAGCTCGATTTCCCACACAGGCCTCTGCGCAAGGCCTCCCAGCACCAGACCGCAGGGGCATTTTATCTCAGCTGTCAGCCTGAAATACATTCAGAACTCCAAGCAATTATGGAAACATTTGGGTCTCCTGAACTTCTCTCTGCTGGATTTCTCTCCCAAATAAAATGAAATGAAGCTTAGTTCGTTGGGGCTGAATGTAAACAAAGATTGTAAAGGCATCCATAGTGAGCGGGCGTGGGGGCAATCACAGGCTGAGAACGGGCACTGTGCCTCACATGCACCGCCGAAGCGTCATCTCTTGCCACGAATACGGCTGATTCTTTTAATGAGAGCGCAGGAAAATGTTGTTTCAGCTACCCCCGCCTCACCCTGTCAATCCGCGTCTCGAAGGTCCTGAGTAGTATCAAATGCAAATATCCTTAAAAAAAAAAAAAGGAGGTAGTCAGAGGGTCTACGGAAGAAGGGATTTTTGAAGTATGTACTAAGTCAACAGACCCATGAGCAGTGGGACAGTAAAATTTCACAGCCAGGCTTTGATCTGAATTTCAGAAAAATGAAGCCATAAATGTAGAATGTTTTATGAACCCAAAAATAAGAAACTCTTTGTCTTTTATCTAAAATGTCTGCTGAGAAAAATCAGAGGATTATCTAAACGTCAAGCTCATTATATTTTATTTGTGGCAGGGTAAAAAGAGAGCATAAAAATATTTACCGAGGTTTATTTTAACTCTAAATAAATTAAATGTCGCTTTAAAATACATATGTATATTTCGAATGGGTTTCCGTGGAGAAACCCATGAGCCCACAGAGGTAGAAGAGAATGCCTTGAATCGCTGACATTGAAATCACCCCCTCCGAGTCCACCGTGAGCCCAGTGGAAGTTTCCTCCAATCCTCCCTCTACCCTTGCTCCCTGCCGGTGACGCTTCCTGGGGGACGTTTCTGGACACGGGTCACTGGGGCTTGCACACGGAGGGCTGCTCAGGGGCACTGAGGGTTCCCTTCCGCCTGGAGCTTCTGTGTTCTTAAGAAGAGGGAGTTGGGGAAGAGAGAGAAATTTCTGAACTACATGCCCCCTAAACACGGCTGTCCTCAAAGAAGTGGGGGCAGCCTTTGCCCAACAAAGATGGAAAGGGCAGTGCCTGCGTGCTGGGCCCAGTCTCCCCTGCGCGGGAAGGAGGGCCTTGAGGTCGTCATCCCCCAGCGGAGTCGGGGGGCTCAGCCCGCTGGCTGGCAGGAGCTGCCTCACCCCTTCGTACCTGGGCCTAAGGTGCCCACCTCCAGGAGCCACCCGCTGGCGTCCAGATACTGCCCGTGGCAGCGCCTGGCTCACATGGCATCTTCTCTCAAGGACAGCCCCACTGCCATCCTCCCACGGGGCCAGGGTCCTCTGCGGGGGGCCATGTCGGTGCTCGCTGAGCCCTGCCCGTCTGCCCGGGATGGGAGCCTGCCCTCCTCAGAGAGCATCTTCTCTGAGATTGCTCCAAAAAACCGAGGGGCCCTGCCGGCTACTCACCCTGTAAATGGACCCGAGGCCCTCTCCGCCGGCTTTCCCACCGAGCAGAGCTGCATTCCTGGAGAATGCCTGGATGCCCGGCTGTTTTCAGTCGAAGCCTGGGATTCGCCGTGCCCTGTGACCCCGGGAGGCAGACGCGGCCCCCCGGGAGAACCCCGTTTAGAGATGCCGAACTACCTGCCGGCCGTCCCGCCCCACAGTCTCAAACACAAAGCTCAGCATCCCAAAGCTCGTCGCAGAATTCTCGGTTTTTCTTAAGACCGTTTCCCTGAGGTGTGTGGTGTCTCCGCTGCCTTCTGAAAGTCTCCCCATCATTACATGTGCATCTTCTATTTCTGCAAATGGTGGGAAGATGTTTTTAGCTTAACACGGACACCCTTCCGGCGTCATGTGAGACGGTCAGAAGTTGGGAGAGGCAGTTATGGTGTTTTTCTTACAATTTTAAGTATTAATGATAAAAAAGAAAATACTAAAAATGAATCCTTAACTAGAATCCTTTCGGCCACTACATCCTTTACAGGATAGCAACCGTTTTCCTGTAGAATTTTTTTATTTTTAAGATTTATTAATTTGACAGAGAGAAACACAGCGAGAGAGGGAACACAAGCAGGGGGAGTGAGAGAGGGAGAAGCAGGCCTCCCGCCGAGCAGGGAGCCCGATGTGGAACTCGATCCGGGTCTCCGGGATCATGACCTGAGCTGAAGGCAGTCGCTTAACCAACTGAGCCACCCAGGCGCCCCTCCTGTAGAATTTTTAATGCAAAATTCTATTTTTGTCCGTCCTGTTAACTGGGATCATGTGTGATATGTTGCAAGTTAATCTCTACGGAGCTGACAGTCTAACGGCAAATGACACACGTGTGACAGGTGACCTTACGATCGGAAAGCCAACCAGATGCCACAGCAGCCCCCTACGTACCTCATCTCTTTTACCCTCTGGGTAACACGAACCTCTTTCCATAGCTGCTCCAAGACCACCAGCCCCCTGACGCTCTGTCGGAGGCCAGCCCTCGCTGGGGAGGTGCCGCTGCAGCCATCCTATAGGAGAGACGACTTGCTTTACTCTCTGGGGTCACCAGCCAGCCTGTGGGCTCAAGGGACATGTCCTTTCTTCCCGCGCCACCTGTTGCCTGTAAGTTAGTGCAGAAGTGGGGGCTGGAGGGGAGGGGAGCAGCCCCGAGGAAGAGGGAAATACCAGTGGGAGAGCAGTGGTCTGAACAGAGCGCCCAGAGGAGGAGGGAAGCCTCACTCCAGGTACATCCTCCTGGACACACGAGATCGAGAGTGTAAAACGTGCCACCCGGGCTCCGAATAGGGACAGGCACAGCCCTGGGCGCTCTGCGACGCGTTCATGCTCCTTGGGGTCGAAGTCAGCGCCTCCCGTATCACGAACGCCACTGCACGGAGCCCAGCAGCCCCTCGGCGCCCCTGTCCGCCCCGTGCTCGTGCCGTTCTGTGTTTTTCCGTATTCGTCCCAGCTGCTGGCGCAGGTGGCTTCCTTCCACCTCTCTCCTCAAAGTGCTTCGCCTGTGGGTCCCTCAGTAAAGCTCCAGGCCTGCAGGTCACATAGGTCATAACGCGGGTCATGAAGTCAGTGTGATGATGATTTCCGTTTTTTGAAAAATTGGGACAGGGTGGAAGAGAATCGGGTAGAGTAATAGAGGAAGGAATAGGATAGACCAGGCTTTGTTTTTGAAACATCTGTATCCATTCTCCACGTGCATGTGCGGGTGTGCGGTGTTTAAGCCTGGACTTACGGGTCCAGGAAGAGGCTACTCCGTTGCAAGAAAGAGACCCAGATATACTGCATCGACCAGGTGGGATTTTGTTTCCCTCTCCACCCGTCCAGCCATGGCCTCTGCTCTGTGGGATCAGGTGGGCACCCCCATTCTCCCGTCGTGCTCCCCATCCCTGGGGGTCACCTCCATCAGCCTGGCCCAGGGCTGCTAGAGCCCAGAGGAGGAGATGATGAGGAAGTAGAAAGCAAGTACTTCCCTCCTCGAAGGGCGGGAGGAGACAGGAGCTCATGCTTCTTCTCACATCTTATCAGCCAGAACTGTCTCAAGGTCGCACTTACTCACCTGGAGAGACTGAGGGGAAATGCCACCTTCTAGCTCGCAAGCAGGTGCCCCTGAAACTTGGGCCGTTCTATTTCTGAAAGCAAGCAAGGGAGAACAGAGGCCCGTGACCTTCTCCGCCACCCTGGATAACCAGATCAATGACTCCAGGGCAGTGCTGGGCATGTGGGAAAGCCACTGCCTTATGGCGATCTCGCTTGTCCCTTATGAAACCCCAGGGTCCTGCGCTCCAGCGAAAAGGCGTGATCTGACAGCCTCCTTCCTCCTCGGGGAGCTCTGCAGCAGGAAACGGGGCTCGGTACCCACACCCTCATGCACCGGGCTCCTCGGAGTCTGAAGTGAGATCAGGAAGGTGACTCACCTCCGAAAGATAGAGGGTGCCCTCTGTAAGAAAGACAGGTCATTCCTGTCCAGCCCCGCTCTGCCGCTGGTCAGCCCCACATGCGGCCTTTCACCTCAGGGGTCCTGCCTTCACTGCAACACGGGACAGCGTTGGACTTGGAGGTCTTAACGGTCTATTTTAGGATTTGTTTGTTCTGTCCCGCCCTGAATCTTCTCTATGCTGTCCAAAGCCCTCGACTACAAATTCAAACAGCTGAGCTGGGCTCTTATGGGAATGCCATCATTTTCCCCACGAGTGCCCTGTGGATGAGCGAGTGTGACATTTGTTGAGTGGCGTGGTTGTATTTCAACGTTACCACATTAAGGCCTGGTCTGTGGCTGAGTCCGCTGATGTGGGATCACGGAGGGGGGACATGGGAACACTAAAAAACAGCAGCAAAGCCTGCTTATTAGGCGACCGTGTTGGAGGATCTCATGTCTAGCATCCAAACCCCAGCTGCTGCCGACTTTTACCCAGAGTGACTGTGTGCTGAGAATGCCTTCTCGCCCACATCTCTCTGCCCATCTCCAAGGTCACCCACCGAAGCCCATCCAAGTTCAGGTCACGACAGAACCACCGACTGACATTTCCAACAAAAGGCCACGACGTTGGCCTCCTTCATCATACCTTGAAATCGAGCTCTTAATGTGCTGTGCTTGAAGTGTACAACTTTTAGCTAATTACAAGGCTAAAAAATGCAACTTAATGAATTCAAGACTTGTTTATGAAAACCTGCCAAGGCAGTTTGGCAATGAGGAAGTGTGATTTGGTGAACATCTGATTACAGGCCGTGTGGAATTCCACATGTGGAGGGGCTGGGTTGGATCGGACTTTTATTGAACTGTTGTCTAGAATGTGGGCTCATTTCCTACTACCTCATAAGGACTTCTAAGCAGGGTTGACAAAGGATTTATCATAATTATTGCTCTGGCCCGGGCCATGATTATAAGTAATACATGTGTAAGTTGTGTTTATAAAGTTTCCGAGTTGCAATCAGAACACGCTGTGATTTTTCTCCCCTTCCCCTTTCTTTGCCTGCTCACGATGACTTCCTTTAAGAAACTTGCCTTTTCTCTCTCTCTCTCTCTCTCAAATTAATACCTGCCAGAGGTTTCCTTCAGACAGAACAGGCTCCCAGCTCATACCCACACGCATTCCCAGGGAGCTTTCGACCTGCCGTGTTTCAAGCCCGCCCCCCCCCCCCAGAAAGGAGTGGGGCCGGCAGCACTTTACCTGTCCTTCTTTTCAGAGCCACAAACTGAAAGTAATCTGCAAATGCCATTCGGCGCTCGATTCTTTTTCTTGCTGAGCTCCCGGCCGTTTTAAAATCACAGAGACATCGAAGGCATGTTGAAAAAAGGAACAAAATAGGGTCAGGGGGGTCAAGCAATAGGCAGCCGGGAAGAAAAGAGAATCTGTTGAGAGTGGGGAGGGAAATTTCAGCAGAAAACGGGGGCCCGTGTGTTGGATATAAAGCTCCGCATGCGTCCCCTGGAGCAAGCTTAGAGGTCATTCAGAACACCCGCGAATGTGTTACTGTCGCCTCTCTGAGTTCTCAGGATCCAAAAGTGCGCGTTCAAAAATCTCCAACTCGAGAACACTTGACGAGTTACCCGCTTCTCCCCATCATGCAGTCTAATGTGGATTTAACAGTGTATCCATAATAGAATCAGATGGTTTTCATTTTAAGGCAAAAAATCGCTTAAGAAGTGATGACCTATATAAGCAAGGCAAGAGCTGGAAGGGGCGCACAGTAGGGCTGCAGGCTCCCTCCCGCGCCGCACGACCCTTCGTCCTCGATGGGAAGAACCAGCGTGATCTAGTCTGGTAGCCGCGGCTCCCAAGCAAGGGCTACCGTATCAGGAGCTGCAGGAGCCCGCTGTGCCTGACACCCGCCCCGCACCTGCTCAGAACGGGGAGTGTGACTGTCCCCTACAGAACGCCTCCGTCACCATGGGGCTTCTCTGAGCCTCTCGCCTGCTAGGAGCCTCCTGAGTCCCCTGGAGGGAGGAGAGCACTCAGAGCGGCTGCAGACGTGTTTGGGCTGGGAACCCTCTTTTCCTAGAGCATCCCTCAGACAGATTAGTCCTCTTTGGAGAAGGAGCTGCACCTGGAGTCGTGGTGCTTGCCCGGGTCCAACCCCAGTCCCAGTACTCCCTGCCTGAGTGACCTGGGCACATCCCTCCACCCCTCGGAGCGTCACTGTCCTCCGTGAGTGCCAACCCCATGAGGCGGCTGTAGGGTTTCCGTGGAAAAGACGCAGACGGCATGGCAGTGCCCGGCGCTTAGTGAGCCCCGGTGAGGATTCGCTGTGCCAACTGCTCTCTCTCTCAGTGCTGCCCTGGATCGATGGGGACCTGAGGCTGAATGGCGTCACGGTTTTACATCCAAATCTCTATGCTGAACCACCCGAGTTTAAGTGTCTGCTTCGCAATGGGCCAGGGCGTCGCCTCAGAGGGTTGTTTGGCCCCAGGCCTCGTTCTGTCACCACCCAAGGCGACCAGACCTTCTCCCAGGCTCTGCTCTGCTCTGGAAGCTCCTTACGGCCAGGAGCCCCGCCTCCCTCCTCCCACTTTAGGGGCCCGGCCCACGCCCCACGCTGGCCCCAAGCACCTGCTCAGCACAGGCCGCTCCGCAGACACTGTGCTTTCCCAGGTGGGTTCCCCCCACCCCGGCCCCGCCCGTCACCTCGTCAGCAGATGGACTTCCTCCTGCCCTCGAACTCAGGGCTGCTCACCTGGGACGAGGCCCCAGAGGAGCAGCCTCAGCACCAGAGCGGCTTGCTGAGTGCGCCGCACCGTCCCCAGTGCCAGCGCCTCGGGCTGGAGCCCTGGGCTGACTGCGCCAGTCTCCATCAGCCGGATGTTGGGGCTGCAAAGGAGGCAGGCCTGGCCTTTCCTCCCAGACATCCTGCTGTCCAGGTGAAGCCTGAGAAGCCAGAGGGGAAGTGTGGCCTTGTGGGACCTTGGCCCCCGTGGGTGCTGGGCCCGTGGGTGCTGGCCCCGTGGGTGCTGGGCCCGTGGGTGCTGGGCCCCATGGGTGCTGGGGCCCATGGGTGATGGGCCCGTGGGTGCTTGGCCCCGTGGGTGCTGGGCCTGTGGGTGCTGGGTCTCGTGGGTGCTGGGCTCCGTGGGTGCTGGGGCCCATGGGTGATGGGCCCGTGGGTGCTGGGCCCCGTGGGTGCTTGGCCCCGTGGGTGTTGGGCCCCGTGGGTGCTGGGCCCGTGGGTGCTGGGCCCCATGGGTGCTGGGGCCCATGGGTGATGGGGCCCATGGGTGATGGGCCCGTGGGTGCTGGGCTCCGTGGGTGCTGGGCCCTGCTCCCGCTGGAAGGACAAGGACAGCAGCTGTCAGAAACATGCCAGGTCTTCACAGGTGGCACGTGGTGTCCTGACCAGTTAAACAGCCAGAAATGTTCCCTTCCATTGTGCCTGTATCATTTAGCCCTTTCCAGTGGGGCTTGGGAAGAGTCCGGAACACAGGTATGGAAGGGCTGAACGCAGACTTTTCCCTGGAGACTGACCGCCTGGAGCCCTCTCCTCAGCTGGGGGTCGTCGGCAGACAGTCCCGCCCACACCAACAGCTTCCCGCATTCCTGGGACCATCTGAGGCCCTTCGCAGGGTGGGCCACAAAGACCACAGAGCCAATGCCCACAGGAGCACTCCACATGGATCGGGAGCTGTGGGCCGGTCGCCAGCACTGGGGTCCTGAGGCGTGCTGTGCCCCGTCTTGCTCCGTGTGCCCTCTGGGAAGGGCCCCGGCTGCCCACAGCGGGACCATGTGGGGAGGACTCTGTCATTGCCTTCCTGGCTTCCCCGTGTCCCCCCAGCAGACCGTCTGTGCCATCCGCGTGGGGAGGCCCTTCCTGAGGCGCTGGTCCCAGTGTAAGAGTCCTCAGCAGTGACGCCCTTAGTCTGCAATGTGATTACGGTCATGCACCTCCCTCCTGGTGCTGATCTTGCGACAGCCCCAGCCTGCTCTGGGACTGGGCAGCGCACTCGGGGCGGTCGTCTCGTAGCTTCTCCACGCCTCCATTTGCCCATCTGGAAAATAGAATAACCGATGACGACAGCCCCCACCACCCCCGCTGAGAAGCTGAAGGAGGAGGAGGCTGGACTGTACCAGGAGGAGAGCTCATCCATCCCTCACCACGGTGACCGCCGTCCTGCAGGCACTGGGACGCTGCCTGAGGAAGAGGACGGGTCTGCTGGCCAGCAGTCCCCTGACGCGCTTCCTCCTCAGGAGGCAGGGAGCACCCCACGGGGACCAGGGGGCAAGGCTGTGGGAAAGTCCCTGAAATAGCATCCTACCTGCAAGAGATCAAAATAGGCGTCTTTAGTTGAGCTGTTTGCTCTTTTGGCCTGCTGCTCGGCTTGGTGGCTCCGTGGTGGCGTGGTGGGCCCAGCCGTCAGCAGCAGCGAGAATGCCCGCTGTGGGGCCCGGCGTGGAGCGGGTGCTTCCCCAGGGCAGCCCCGCTGAGCTCCAGGCCGTCGGTACAGACGCGGGCACCGAGGCTCAGAGACGGACCTCCTGCTCCACGGCCACGTGCTGGGGGGCTCGGGCTCGGTCTGTCTGTTCCCGGATCCCCGCTGCATCTGCCTGGCCTTTCTTCTGAGTAAATCCTGCTGGATCTGCACAGTGCGGCCCACACGCAGGGGTCTGGCGGCGACTGCCCGGCGGCGGTGGCTGTCACAGGACTCAAGTCGTCCACTCCTTGGCTTTTGAAGGGAACTCTCTAGTTCTCCTTGAAAACCCAACTCAAACAGTCTGTCCTCTGGGTGCCTGCCATGGTTCTTTCAAGCTCTCCGTGGCTCCCGTAACTCATTACACGTCCTTCAACAAAAGCTAGTCAATCCCCCTGAAGATCTCAGTGTCACTCAACAATCAGGAGTCACATGTGAGCGCAGGCCCCCAGAAACTACGGCCCTAGAAATAGGCTCTATCAGCCCTTGCGTTTGAGAGGCCTGCCGCGAAAGCCAGGAGCTGAGACCCCCGCTGTCAGGTGCATGAAAACCGCCGTCTCTCCTTCTCTTGTCCTACCTGAACCCTCGTGGTCACTCTTCAGACCCCGCTGAGGCTTCTGCCTCGCCCAGCAGCCCTCCGAGCCTCAGCAAGAGCGTCCCTTCCAGGTTCCCATCACCCTGCCCGGGGACTGTCCCTGCCGCTCTCCCCCTCCAGACTGAGATAAATTGCTCTGTGCGGGGGCTGTGACGTTGTTAACATACTTCAGGACACGCATCACAGAAACCAAAACCTCTTCTGGCTCCGGCAGATGAGGGGAAGTCACCCAGAAGGCTGTGGCCACTCATGGAGCTGGGAGCCTTGGGCAGGAGGGCAGGAGGAGGGTCAGGAGAGCCGGACCTGGGAGTTGGGAGGAGTTAGGACCCCCAGGCTGTGTTCTCTCCTGCTGCTCAGCCCTGACTCGTGTGTGGGTCTCTCCTTCTCCCCATCCCCAGACCTCTGGGACACAAGGCAGTAATCACATCTTTCTACAGCCTCTAGACATACTTTATGCAGGCCCAGCAACATGGAGGCTCTTCCCTGGCCCCAAATTCCAAGGTTGACGTGTGCTCCTGGCAGGCCAGCCTGTGTCTGACTTCTAGCCCCGCTCCCGCGATCCCTTGGGGAATCGCGGCGAAGCGCCGAGGGTGCACGTGGGTCCCGCCTTCTCTTGGGCGGAGGCACCCGCCAAGGCAGCTTCGTTGGCCCTGCGTGGAGACCCAACCTGTACTGTGCAGCTGCCTCGGGAGCCCGGGTCCCGGCAGAGTCTAGCCTCGACCCCTCTGCTGCCCCACCGCCCCCGCCTCCTCCAGGGGTCACTCTTCCCCAAACCCCGCGGGCACTCCCACCCCCCGGCAGCACTGAACAGAGAGGGAGTGGGTTCCAGAACCCAGAAGCCTCAGAAGGGATGGTGAGCAAGGTGAGCCACCGGCTTGGGCCGGCTGTAAGGGACAGCAGTGGGAGGAGGCCCTAGACGATGGGGACACAACACCCTGAAGCCCCGAGCAGGCTCTGACGGACGACGGTGAGAAGAGCCTCTCCCACTCTCTCCTGCCCTATGTCGAGAGATCTCTGTTGGGCAAACCCATAAGGGAGCCAGTGTGGGCGGACCCTGAGAGGCGTTCCCAGAGGTGCTGGCCCAGTTCTGAGGAAGGCCAAAGGCCCTCCTCCCTCGTGTAGCCCACCATTACTCCCTGCAGAAAAAAAGGAGCAATCCCTTTTCCCCCAGCACAGTCAGCCATCTTCCCAGACACCCTCCACTCCCTGCCAACCTCCAGGCTACTCAGCCCCTCCCTACCCTGCAGCAAAGCCGGCAACCTCCCTCTCTCCCCAGAAAAGGGGAGCAGAGAAGGGCACAGACCCCCTCCACGTGATAAAACACCTCATCCTATTTCCCCTCCTTTAGTGCATCCTGCTCAGCCACTCCCTCCTCCCACAGCGGCTGCCGCTTCCCAGAGAGATGGTAAGAGCACTTGAAGCCATCTAGCGATCCGTGCGGTAATCCCACGACCCCCGGATCCTGCTGCAAGGGCCACACTTGTGCCAAAAATGGACCACCAGCAGCCTCGGCGAGCCATCAGTCGCAGGCCCCGCTTCGCCCCCAACTCAACCCCACGCCCCCTCCCGGCAACGCTCCGACGTCCTCGGCCCTGGATGGGGTTCAAACATCTCTACAGTTTTATCAGCTTTTTAGAGATGGAAGTTACAGCTCTGAGGGGATTGCTGAGCAGACGTCGAGTGGTTCCAGGGAAGGAGGTAATGTGGGGTGAGGGGTTCAGGTTCAAAGGCGCCCAGTGGAATGACGGAGGAGGCTGCGGGGAGCCCAGCGCTTGTCCTTGGAACGCCCGCGCTCCTTACCGACAGCAGGTCAGATAAAGAAGGGAACATGTCAAGCGGGAGAAGAAATGAGGGTGAGCAAGGATTTCATGGTGGAAGGAAATATGTAACTAAGTGCATTATTCATTTTTCATCGACTCAAATGCCAGGGACGTGAGCTCAGAGCGTGGAGCTGGGGAGAACAGGTAGACCCGGCCAGGCTAGGCAGTTACATTTCTTTCTCCTCTCCTGTAATCTTGGGTGAAGAGTGCTGGTCCTTTGGGGTCTTTGGGCTGACAGCAAATATTCCGTCTTCTCAAGGGAGACCCTGCCTTTTTGCTTGACAGAAAAATGGAAAGGTTGCCCCTACGTGCACCCCGCGCCCCTGGTCACGGGGACGGGCTGGGTCTTTAATCCCCATGGAGTCACGCAGTCCCACCGGGCCAGGCCGGGGGGCCCGTGAGTCGGAGGCTTGCTTCGGACGTGGGCCTGCTGTTTCTTGCACTTCCGTCGGGGACTCTGCGAGCCGTTCTGGAAAAAGACAGAAATGCCTTCCTTGTTCTTTCAGCCGGTGACATACAACAGTTGGTTTCTCCTTCTCGTTTGACGTGTTTCTAACTGTCGTAGTGACTGCAAACTATTTCGCTAATTGATCCGGAATGCAGAGTAATTCCCATGCCCCTGAAATGGTTCATGTGTTCCAAATTTGGAAATTGTTTCATACATTTAAGACAAGCCTCGTTAGGACTGCCGTTTAGAGCTGTGTTTAACAAAAAGACCAAAACAAAACAAAACAAAAAAGTAGGGAAGACAGTGAACTCTGACCTGATTATAAATTAAAAAAAAAAAAAAAAAAAAAAAAAAAGTTCTACGGGAGCGCCTGGGTGGCTCAGTCAGTTAGGTGTCTGCCTTCAGCTCAGGTCATGATCCCGGGGTCGTGGGGTCCCACGGCGGGCTCCCTGCTCAGTGGGGAGTCTGCTTCTCCCTCTCAGCCTCCACTCATGCTCTCTCTTTCTCAAATAAATAAAATCTTTTTTTAAAAAATCCTACAAACATTTTGGTAGTAATCATGATAATCTAACAAAAACAGAGGCAGAGATTTATTGAGACACAACTGTTAGGCACCACCGAGTCTTTTACATACAAAATGCATTGGATTTTTCCTAGTTACCCGTGTGAGGGGGACCGACAGTCCCAGATAGGCCCACAGGGGCACGCAGGGGTGCTACGGCTTCCTCTACCTGTCCCCTTCCAGCCGGCAGCTCGTCACATAGCCGTGCCCTGGGGACTGGGACATGTAATCCTTCCCTTGGCAGCCACATGCTGGAACCCCGGGATTCTCTTTCCAGAGGAAAAGGGAGCGTGGATGCTGACGGCCACGAGCTGTGTCTGCCACAGTCTTAGTCACGCTGTGTCCCCAGCCTCTCCTCCAGGCTCTGGGATGGAGTCTCAGATAAAAAAAACCCATGGGTCACAGGTTGCCAACCTCTGATAAGAAACCTCACCCTCGTTCCAAGCTTCTGGAAGTCCCAACACTAAATGTACATATTCTCTGATCAGCATGGGTAAGGCAAATGTTGTTCATCTCCATTTACAGCCGAGGGGATAATATCTGTGCTCCCCAGCTTCCTTGTCAGTAGGACCCCAGTTTTATCTGGGGTCATAATATAGCCATCCTTCCCTGCAAGAAGAATGCCACGTCCTCTCTGTAGATGCCCTTCCCGCCAGGAAGCAGAGCTTGACCGCACCCTTGAGCGTGAGCTGAACAGAAGACAGAACTTGAGGAAGCCTGCAGTAGAGAAGCCTGCACAGTCTGCGTTAAGCAAGGGACAGAGGCGAACGTCCCCAGTGACGTGATAGGCTTCATCTCCGTGGTATGCTTCCCCAAACACAGGACTCAGTCTGATCGTGAGAAGAACCCAACTCACAGACAAACCCAATTCGAGGGACAATCTGTAAAACATCCAACCGGGCACCTCGGTCCCTCAGTCGTTGGGCATTTGCCTTCAGCTCAGATCGTGATCCCGGAGACCCAGGATCGAGCCCCACATCACTCTCCTGCTCTGCGGGAAGCCTGCTTCTCCCTCTCTCACTCCCCCTGCTTGTGTTCCCTCTTTAGCTGTGTCTCCCTCTGTCAAATAAATAAATAAAATCTTTAAAAAACAAACAAAAAAACAAAAAAACATCCAAACAGCCGTCGTCCTGAAATGCTTGGGAAGTGAGAGATTGCCGCAGCTCAGCAGAGGCTGCGACACAGAGCCTCGCTGCCGGTGGGAGCCCGGAGGAGAGCGGCAGTCTGCGCTTTAGTGGACAGGGACGTACCCACGTGCACTTCTTACTTTGCAAAAGGTGCCGTCGTTCTGGAAGAGACAGACACTTGGGGAAGCTGGGCGCACGGTAACTGTCACACTCTGACGCGTCTCGGCAACTTTTCTATGACTCTAAACTTAGTCCCAAACAAAACAGCTGTTGAAATGAAAAATACACAGCATCCCTATACTGAAGGGTGGCCAACTGACCCTGTCCTGGCCAATGAGATGTGAAGAGGTGACTGTCCGCAGGGCTGGTTTCGGGGAAGGTGTGTGTGTGTGTGTGCATGTGAGTGTGTGTGTGCATGTGAGTGTGCATGTGAGTGTGCATGTGAGTATGTGAGTGTCTGTATGAGTGTGTATATGTGTGTGCGTGTGTGTGCGTGTGTGAGTGTGCACGTGTGTGCATATGAGTGTGAGTGTGTGTGAGTGTGAGTGTGCATGTGAGTATGTGAGTGTCCATATGAGTGTGCATATGTGTGTGCATGTGTGTGCATGTGAGTGTGCGAGCATCCGTGTGTGCATGTGTGTTCGTGAGTGTGCACATGTGTGCATATGAGTGTGAGTGTGTGTGTGCATGTGAGTGTGCGTGAGTGTGCATGTGAGTGTGTGTGAGTGTGCATGTGAGTGTGTGTGTGCATGTGTGCACGTGTGTGCATGCACATTTAATAAAATCTTGGCACACACCCTTCCTCTTACCACCTCCGTGCGCACGGTGCAGGCTTCCCGTGTGTGTCACAGGCAGGAAGGTGACGCGGGAAGGAGACCCAGGTCTTAGCGAGCCCCTTCAGCCGCTGTGAGGTCCAAGCCCATCTCTGGAATTCTTGTTCAGGCCTCCTGGCTCGGCCTCAGTTGGTCAGGCGCGGTCAAGTCCCTGGGCAGCCGGGCCGGGTCTGTGTGAGGCGGCAGCCCGGCACGCTGTCGGTGTGTGATTATCTTCGTCCACGGCAGGGGCTTGTGATGATGCCAGCCGTCGGCGGTTTATTTCTGTAGCGGGATTGCTTTTTTCTGTGTGGTATTAATATGGATGTGCTTCGGTGGTGGGAAAACGTGAAAACTCCCAAATCCTTGCCTTCTTGAGAGGCTGGTGACCTAGGATGTGTGGATGGGGGTGCATCTGTGTGTGTGAGAGATGTATTGATCACACGATCTTGAAGGAAGGTAGGATTTCGGGTGCTCAGGCCTTGCCCGTGGGCGGGCAGGCGGGCCCAAAGGAAGCGTCGCGAGGAGCGATCACTGCTCCTGCTGTATGTGTCAGGGCTCCGCTGTCTTATTCTTTAGTGACTTTGAAAACCTTGTGCCTGAAAGTTTCTGTAATTACGAAGCAGATGAATGTGCTCGCATTTATGTGAAATACTTGCCGGGTAAAGGGCTTTTTTGGTTTATTCTTTTAAAGATCAATATAGTTAAGTAAAAAATGAAGGTCACACAGAAAAAAAATAAAATAAAATAAATTATTTTTTTAAAAAACGAAGGTCAGTGATTAAATAAATAAATAAAAGGCATTGCTCCCTCCCAGCAATGCTGGGTTACGTTGCCTTTTTTCGGAACACTCTTGAACCATCTCCCATAAATCTGGATCACCAAGAGTAGCAAATGGCCAGTCCCTAATGTCTTTTCCTAGGGCAAGGGGTTGATCTCTGAAGAACCATAATAATAGGGCCGCCTGGGTGACTCGGTCGTTAAGCATCTGCCTTCGGTTCAGCTCCAGATCCCAGGGTTTGGGGATCGAGTCCCACATCGGGCTCCCTGCTCGGCGGGAAGCCTGCTTCTCCCTCTCTCGCTCCCCCTGCTTGTGTTCCCTCTCTGGCTGTGTTTCTCTCTGTCAAATAAATAAAATCTTAAAAAGAAAAGAAAAGAACCATAATAATAGGTTTTATTTTTTTTGAGATTTTATGTATTTATTTATTTATTTGAGAGAGAGAAAGCGAGAGAGCTGAGAGTAAGTGCAGGGAGGGAAAGGGGAGAGCAGACTCCCTGCTGAGCGCAGAGCCCAATGATGAACAACTAGCTCTCAAGACCCCGGGATCGTGACATGAGCTGAAACCGGGATCGTGACATGAGCTGAAACCGAGAAACAGACGCTTGACCCACCCCCACCCCCAGATGCCCCAATAAGATGTTTTAAATACCACGTTTTACCTGTGCCCTCGACACTCCGGGTGACTCAGTAAGAGACTCCCTACCTCTCTGAGACGAGAAGCCACACTGTCAGTGGCCAGAAGAAATTCCCGTCTTCCCCATGACCTCACTCCTATGTATCCCCAAGACCTGAAAATAGGGACTCAAACAAACCATGTGTGTGGACACTCCCAGCAGCATATTCACCAGAGCCCAAAGCTGGAAACAACTCAAGCATCCAGAAACGGATGGGTGGGCAGTCCGACCGCGATCCGTGCATACGCCGAATGATACTCAGCAGTAAATGGGGACACGGGCTTCCACATGGGAGCCAGCCCCACAAGCATTACACCCTGCGAGAAAGCAGCCACAAAAAGGCGCGTACATAGAATTCCTCTTACATCAAATAAATGCACAGACAGAGTGCAGGCTGGTGGCTTCTAGAAGGGGTCCATGGGAAGCAATTGCTAACGAATACAGTTTTCCTTTGGGGTGATGAAAATAGTTCAGAACTTGGGATAAAGGTGGTACATTGTTAAGGTGCCAGATGCAACTGAATCGTATCTTTTTTTTTTTTTAAGATTTTATTTACTTGACAGAAACACAGCCAGAGAGGGAACACAAGCAGGGGGAGTGAGAGAGGGAGAAGCAGGCTTCCCGCCGAGCAGGGAGCCCGATGTGGACTCAATCCCGGGACTCTGGGATCATGACCTGAGCCGAAGGCAGTCGCTTAACCAACTGAGCCACCCAGGCGCCCCTGAATTATACTTTTAAATGATTCATTTTATGTCTCATGAATTTTGTCCCTAATTTTAAAAACTTTTCTTCAACGTGTTTGACTACATGATAAAACCAAAATAATGGTCCTATGGAATGACTTACAAGTGACATAAAGTCGAGGAGGGCAGCTAGCCCAGGTCGAGGGGCTGCACACGCTGGGCGCACCTGCTCCCGGTAACGTTGTCTGTCGCTGCAGAGAAAACCACCGCACGATGGGGCGGACTCACACCGAGACAGCATTGGCTTTGCTCATGCATCTGCACGTGACGCAGAGATCAGCGGGGACTGACCCCCGCCCACCACTGCCCCACCTGCCACCCCCCAGGACCCCTCCAAGTGGAGGCCCGGATCACCGGAAGGCGGTCTGGTTCACCTGGCTGGTGGCACATGTTGCTGGGGACCTCAGACGGGGCTGCAGCAGGACACCGGTGCGTGGCTTGTCCCTGGGGCCCTTTGGCTCCCTCCGGGTGCGGTGACTGGGGCCCACAGCACCCCCAGAGGTCCCGGTGGACGCTGCCTCGCCTCCCATGACCTGGTCTCGGCCGCCACACACCAGGAAAAGCCTTGTTAATAATGTATGACCAGGAATCCGATGGTGGTTCCGGGTTGATGACAGAGCCGGCCTCTGGGTTTTCACCACGGAACTTAGAGTCACTTCTCGGCGCACCCGGATGTGACAGGATCGTGTGGAATCCTCCAGCAAACGTCCCCACCGCTGAACCCCGTGTCCCGATGTTGACACTCCCGGTCATCAGCTGCTTCCCATTCGCAGCTGCTGGGCGCCCTGTGGGCTGATCCTGGCCAGGACACAGGCGGTCGACGCCACACGCGCTGGAAGCCCACCTAAGCAGCAAGCCCATCCGTGTTTGCCCGATCCGTAACTCTTCTTTTCCCCGAAAGAGGAAGAAAAGGAAAAGCTATTCAAACTTGTTTGGGTTTAATGCCAGCGTTTTCACCTAAGGGATCAAAAGCACTTCATTCTAAAGCCCAACTTCCTTGAAACACACCCATAGGATCAGTCAGTGAATGTTTGGGGAGGAGAGAGGGACCCCGGCTGCTCAGCCTCACCCCAAAATTCAGCATCCCTCCAAGGTGCCCTGCAGGGTGTCTGGACTTAGTCTTCCCAGAGGAGGCCCCAGCTTTCTGTAACCTCCCCAGGGGAGCCCCACAAATTGCTGGGGAGCCTGGCTGGGAGAAGAGGTGCGGGGCGAGGCAGTGACACCGAGGGGTCCCACGCCTGTGTCCCCACTTCCCTGCCCACAGTGCCTCGCAGTGTGTGCAGCTCTGTCGCAGCGAGGACCACGGCGTGCCCCCCTTGGCATGTTTGGTGGGAGGGGAAGGGCACACAGGGCTCGGCCCCCAGGCCACTCTCCCCAGCCCCTCCTTCTAGACACACAGAGCATCCGTGTGCCTCCACGTCAGCAATCATGTGGCCAAAATAAAATGGGTAAGCCTGTGCTGCGCGGGAAGGGCGTCAGTCTGCTGGGGGTCACCACCGTCCACCGTGTCGGTCCCGCATCTTTACCGGAGAGGCATTTTTCAAATCTGTGAGAGCAAAGCTCACCAGCTCTTGAAAGATTGAAGGGCGGGCAGGCCCAAGCCGGTGGGCAGACTCAGCATCGCCAGCCGCTCTGTGGGTCATGGCACACGGCCCAGGCGAGAGAGGTCAGCCGCTTGACGTGAAATCCTGGCTTGGTGGGCTGATTCGTCTGCAAGTGTAGCTTCTGGCTCGGCCAGCCAGCGTCCACCCCTGTGACATCCCCAGGCCCCGGGGCACTGTCTCCTGTCCCACACTGGCCACGTTGCCCAGCCCTCCACTGCTGGGCTCCCTGGGAGCTGCCCCCGGCTGCAGGTGGAGGCAATGGCAGGAAACGTCTGTCTCTAAGTTGCTGACCAGTGGGCTCACCTGGAAGATGGAGACTGCACTTATCTTGTCTCTCACCTTCCCCTTTCCTCCACACATGAGGTGCAATGATTTTTAATTTAATTTTATTTTTTGACATTTTATTAATTTTTATTTTTCCTTTAATTTCAAGTTAGTGAACATACAGTGTATTATGAGTTTCAGGATAAAATTT
This sequence comes from Spilogale gracilis, assembly GCA_004023965.1. Lineage (NCBI taxonomy): Eukaryota > Metazoa > Chordata > Mammalia > Carnivora > Mephitidae > Spilogale > Spilogale gracilis. Next base: position 5,130 of record PITA01005464.1, on the reverse strand, counting down.
AGTGATTCATCAGTTGCATGCAACACCCAGGGCTCCTTCCGTCCCATGCCCTCCTTCATGCTCATCCCCCAGGTACCCCCTGACCCCAGCCGCCTCCTCTCCAGCAGCCCTCAGTTTGTTTCCCAGAGTTAAGAATCTCTTACAGTTTGTCTTCCTCTCTGTTTTTGTCTTAGTGTAGTTTTTTCCTCCCTTCCCCTATGTTCATCTGTTCTGTTTCTTAAATTCCACATATGGTAATTGTCTTTCTCTGACTGACTACTTTCACTCAGCATAATGCCCTCTGTTTCCATCCACGTCATTGCAAATGGCAAGATTTCATTTCTTGATGGCTGTATAGTATTCCATTGTGTATATGGACCACATCTTCTTTATCCATTCATCTGTTGGTGGACATCTAGGCTCTTTCCATAGTTTGGCGATTGTGGGCATTGCTGCTATGAACATTGGGGTGCATGTGCCCCTTTGGATCACTGCATTTGTATCTTTGGGGTGAATACCCCAGTAGTGCAATTGCTGGGTCGTGGGGTAGCTCTATTTTCAACTTCTTGAGGAACCTCCATACTGTTTTCCAGAGTGGCTGCACCAGCTTGCATTCCCACCAACAGTGTAGGAGGGCTCCCCTTTCTCCACATCCTTGCCAACATCTGTCGTTTCCTGAATTGTTAATTTTACCGTTCTGACTGGTATGAGGTGATATCTCACTGTGGTTTTGACTTGTATTTCCCTGATGCTGAGGGATGTTGAACACGTTTTCATGTGTCTGTTGGCCATCTGGTTGTCTTCTTTGGAGAAAGTCTGTTCCAGTCTTCTGCCCGTTTTTTGATTGGATTATATATCCCTTGGGTGTTGAGTTTGCTAAGTTCTTTATAGATGTTTGATGCTAGCCCTTTAGCTCACAAGACGTTTGCAAATATCTTCTTCCATTCTGCCAGTTATCTTTTGGTTTTGTTGAGTAAATTTCCTTTGCTGTACAGAAGCATTTTATCTTGATGAAGTCCCAAGAGTTCCTTTTGCCTTTGCTTTCTTTGCCTTTGGAGACATACCTAGCAAGAAGTTGCTTTGGCTGAGGTGGGAGGGATTGCTGCCTGTATTCTCCTCTAGGATTTGATGGATTCCTGTCTCACATTGAGAGCTTCCATCCATTTTGAGTCTATTTTTGTGTGATTAGTTGGCCATAGAGATGAGGGTCCATTTCTGGGCTCTTTATTCGGTTCCATCGATCTGTGTGTCTGTTTTTGTGCCGGTACCATACTGTCTTGATGATTACAGCTTTGTGATAGAGCTTGAAGTCCAGAATTGGGATGCCACCAGCTTGGGTTTTCTTTTTCAACAATCCCCTGGCTATTTGCAGTCCTTTCTGCTTCTATACAAATTTCAGAATTGTTTGTTCCAGCTCTGCAAAAAATGTTGGTGTTATGTTGATAAGATTGCATTGACTGTGTATCTGGCTTGGGGTAGAATGGGCATTTTTAACAATATTTGTTCTTCCACTCCATGAGCTTGAAATTGCAATGATTCTTTGAAAACCTGTCGCATATTGTTCCTCTGCTCAAAACCCCGGGGCTTTACCCTTCACTTTGCATTAAACAGTCTTGGCAGATCCTAGAAACCCTGACCACCTTGCCGTTTGTGCACAAAGACACCTGCCTCAGGACCTTGGCACTGGCCACTCCATTTCCTCCACCCAGGCATTCTTCCCCAGAACACCTCCTTCCACATGTCCCTCGGACGTCACGCGAATGCCTGTCCTCCAAGAGGCTGTCCCCATTCCTCTGTGTCGGTCACATCACTGCCCACTGCCCGCCACCACTGGCCTTGCTTTATGTGCCTTCCTGGCAAGTTTTGCCACTTGGTGCAGTGTGCTTTCTTCTATTTAGTGTTGGTCCCGCTTTGGTTTGTTCCCAGCCGGTCCAGCCCGCCCGCACCCAGCCCAGGACCTGCCACACGTGCCTTGTGGCGTGAACCAGCTGGTCCTGGCCACACAGGTGACCGCTGAGGCTAGGCCACAAGGGCCAACACCTTCTGCCTCGGGCTCTTAGAACACCTGCAGCCCTGAGCCACCTCGTAGGAAACCCGGCTTGCTCACGGCCCCCATGCTGGAGCGACCTTGTCAACAGGCTAGTGCAGAAGGAGAGATGCCATTCACCGCGTCCTCTGGCAGCATGGAGCAGAGACCAGTGTCCCCCAACCCGGCGGAGTCGTAGGCAGAGGAAAAGACCACTCTGCTGTCAGCCACAAGGTGCTGGGGTCGTTGCTTACACAGCGATGGGGAGCCAGGACGCCACAGGATGCGAACTCGAATCCGGCCCACAGAACCAGTGTCAGGGGCCCCACGTCGCCCGCGGGGAGGGCCGGGTAGTCGGTGCGCTCACAGCGTCTACACTGTCCTAGAGCCGGCCTGCCGTGCGGAGCCGCATGGTAAGGTCAGCTCACCGCAGCTCACAGCATCTGCGTGGGCCCAGAGGGACTAGAGGAAACAGTGTCAGGGAGGCTGAGGGCAAGCAGAGAAAGTGGCCGGAACCAGGTCGTCGCAAGATGCCCTCGGTGTCCCTGGAACCAGAGTCCGTAATTAAAATGTAACCGGATGTACATGTTATTCACATGAAATGATGCTTTGCTCAAAGTTGCAACAGATTGAAATCACCAGACAGGAAGACGCCGGGCTTCTGGGCGGGCACCTGTCCCGGGACGGCGGACCGCGGCTCCTGCTCAGCCCCAGTAGCACGGCCCTACATCAGTGAGTGCACTTGGGGGCCGGGGGTCCACACCACGAAAGAGGCTGAAAAGTTGGGATCCCAACCCAGAGTGAAAAGACTCCCATGCAGGGGCGTGGCCCGGGGCAGAGAGTGACTTGGTTCCTTAACAGGAGACTCCAGAAGGGGAGGCAAGATCAGAGGCGGCCCTGAAGGACACCCCGGGACGCGCCTGGAAACGCAGGCACCGCACCACCGTGGGATCCCCCGCCCAGACTGAGGGCAGCGGGGGGGAACTGGAATTTTCCTGCCCCGTACTGAGGAGGCCAAGCTGCACGGAGGCCAAGGCGGCCACAGGCCCAGCACTGCGTTTCCCACGAGCCGCCCCGCTCGACCCCCTCCACACCCGTAGCGTCCTGTTCTCCAGAGGAGCGGACTGAACCCCAGGGGCTCGGGCGACTGCCCCAGGCCTGCCACACCCAGACTGATCTGTGAACAAGGCCTGTTGTTTTCAAGCAACTTTTCCAGGACATGATTTATGCACAATAACAGTCTTGCATGCACAGCAGGGTGGACGTGCGTGTGTGGTCAGGTAGCGCCCACCCAGGTGTCAGGGAGCTCCGGGGCCCTCTTTGCCATCAGACCCGCCCTCCCCATCCCTGGCCCCAGGCTGTCACCATGGGTCTGGCCTCTTCCTCAGCACAGTTGTGGGAAACATCCCTCTCTTGTGTGACTCTGCCCGTCTGTCCATCCGCTCACCCCCGCGCAGACGCTCCGGCTCTTCCTGGTGCCGGCCATTGGCAGTGAGCAAGTCTGTGTGTGGGCAGCCATGCGGTTTCCCTTGGGTGCTCCCTGGAGCCAAGCAGGTGGACTCTCGGCGTGTGTATTGGACGTCTCGATGGGCTGTCCATCTCCTTTCCAAAGCAGCTGAGCCATCTCATGCCCCGATTCTGCTCTGGGGCCGGTTTGAAATGGGGCATCACTGGGCCTCCGACAGCCTCTCAGCCTCATGACTTGGCTGGCTTACTGTCCTAGGGTCTGGCTGCCTTCCTCAGCGAAATGACATGTTTAAACCCTTGGATGGAGCCTCCATGGAGCCCAGAATGTCTTATTCACCAAACGTGTCTCTTTGTTTCATGAACTCGTGAAGATCTTTGTTTTTAAGCAGGGACAGGCATCGGAGAGACAGTGTATCTGGAGGAGGGTGTGCAGAATGGGGAGCTGGCGAGGCCCGGGTTGACGTCCCTGCCTTCCCAGTCAGTGGCTGTGTGACCCTGGCCAGGTGGCTTGGCCCCTCTGAGCCTCAGGCTGCTCATCTGTTGGTGGGAGTGAAGGATCGCAGTCACGCTGTGGAGGAAAAGTGAAGGCAGGGAGAGAACGTGGAGCACGGAGATGCTCGATACGTTGTAGCTACTGTGGTTGGATTTGCTTTCCTTTCCAGTAGATTGTTTCCTAGAGAATAGAGACAGTCTCTCCAGATGCCACCTCGACCACACCAGGGTGGGGCGCTGTGGGGCCAGGGGCTCTTTTGTGCCATTATTGGCTACCAAGGGGTGTGGCTTACTCCTTAGATGGGATCCTGCCGCACTGCCTGATGCCGTGGACTGGAGGAGAGACACGACCTGAGGGGAAGGACATGCCAGCAGGTGGATTAATTAGTGGCTGCGGAGGGCTCACGAGCTGACTGCCCCCACCGCCCCTCCTCTACCCACCACGGCCAGGCACGCAGGCTCCTCCCGGGGGTGACCCCTGGGTCCGAGGCTAGCCCCTGGGTTACTCCCGGGCTGGGGGCCGAGTCTCAGGGCACACAGCACTTCCCCACCTCACCGGGGCACAGAGACCCACCTGCCTCACGGGGCCGTTTTCAGCAGAGCTGGGGTCCCATGGCAGTAGCGGGATCGGGGGTCCCCAGGTGCAGTCAGGATCTGTGGTGTGGGCACTCTCAGGAGACCCCCCTGAGGAGGGATGCAGGTGGGGGTGTGCCGGGGCCAAGCCGAGCAGGGGTGCAGCTGGGGTGGAGTCAGCCTGGCCACGGGAGCTCTGGAGGAGAGCCGTGGCACGGACGTTGTCCTAGTGGGGACCTGGCCATGGGCCACCGGCTGCCCTGAGGCTGGGATGAGGCCCACAAGCCCCAGGCCGAGGCAGGTGACGCGGCTTTGGCTCTCTGGGCAAGGTGCAGGTGTGTGCGGCTGCAGGAGGAAGGGCGTGCCCGAGTAGAAAGGGGACCCAGGGGTCAGGCAGGCCACTGCCCCTACAGGGTAGACCCTATTCCAACACCACAAAAGCAAAGGGCCGTGTTCATTTCCTCCCGTAACAGATTACCATCGGCTTGGGGACTTCGGACAGCACAGCTCTGGAGGTCACACGGCCCTGGAGGTCACACGAGGTCACACGGTTCTGGAGGTCACACGAGGTCACACGGCCCTGGAGGTCACAC
>PITA01005463.1:49225-110456 GCA_004023965.1 Spilogale gracilis | reverse complement strand
GGCAAGCCTCCAGTCCCTCTTACTTGTTTCTACCTTTTTGTCGATGGTCCTTGTCTCCCGTGGTGATCCAGAAGTGCGAAATATCACATTTCAGGGTGTTCATGGTGGTCCTGTAGTGGTTTTTTTGCTGGAATTCAGCTTTCTTCAGGGAACTCCCCGACATGCGGTCACCTGGCCTTCCGCCATCTTGAAACTCTGCCTCACCACTCTTCTAAGAGTAGTTTTGTCTCTTTCCATTCAGTTAAGTGCTTACGGAGCACTTCTTAGCCCTGGAGCCCTGTGTTTGGAGCCAGAGCGATAAGCTTTTATTGCCCTAAGAAGCCACTCAGCTTGGTAGTGACAGAAAAAGGAAAAACATGCTGGGAGAACAGGTGCTTTAAGAAGGGGCTGTGTGTGGCGGGAGCCCCCAGAGGCATGAATCCCAGGTTGTTGTTGTTGTCGTCGTCGTGTGTGTGTGTGTGTGTGTGTGTGTGTGTGTGTGTGTTGCTGGTGAGGGCACTACTGGCAGGGACACTGGAGCTGGCCGTGACAACTTGTGGAGTTGCTCGGGATGGCGGGAACATGGGGATTTCACGTAATTGGAGGGAGATGAGTATGGGAAAAGGAGGCAGTAGCTGGACCACAAAAAGCCACAAATGCTTCAGAGTTTGGACTATATCCTGTTAGGTAGTGGGGAAGCCACTGAAGAATGTTAAGCAGGAGAGCAGCCTGATCAGATTGGCATTTTAGAGAGCTAGTTCTGTGCCCTCAGACCTTTGATAAATGCTTTGACTACCTCTTAGGAAATATGGAAAATGAACTTCATGTTCTGCAGATAAATATCCTGTCCTTGAGTGTCTTTTCCTCAGATGACAGGCTTTTGGTAAATTCTGTGTGGGCTTACACAGTTAGACTGCCTCTCCCGTGTCTTCTGCTTCATTTTTAAATCAGGTAATTGAGAAGATCATTGCTTTCAGCCCAGCTCTGCTCCCTAGCCATACTGCCTACTGGGGAGCAGGGCTCAGTCAGGCTTGGAACTGTGGGAGGTTCTGGGGGAGTTCTTGAGCTCCTGTCACTAGAATATATCTTCATTAGTATGGAGTAGTAAGTACATGGCCATTCAGCCAAAACACCAATTAAATTCTTAGTTACAAGTGGTCTTTCACACATGGAGCTGTGGTGATGATCTGTGTTAGTAGCATAGTATTTCTCAGTAAGAAGTGAGTTTTATATCTTGACCATGATTCACAATAAGAAATACATGTTGCGTTGTGACCCAGGACACACATGATGTGATGCCAGTACCCACATATCTATATTGTACAGAAGTTTCTTTTTTTTTTTTTTAAAGATTTTATTTATTTGACAGAGAGAAAGACAGCCAGAGAGGGAACACAAGCAGGGGGAGTGAGAGGGCGAAGCAGGCTTCCCGCCGAGCAGGGAGCCCGATGTGGGACTCAATCCTGGATCTCCGGAATCATGACCTGAGCCGAAGGCAGTCGCCCAACCAACTGAGCCACCCAGGCGCCCCTCTACAGAAGTTTCTTAAGGGCAATATTGACCCTTACTGTCTGAGATGTACTCTCTTTCCTTTTCTATTAAAAAATATACTGGTTATGATTCACAACATTAATTTCACAGCCCACTAATGGGTCCCAACCCAGTTTGAAAAGTACTGTCCTGTAGGAACTTACAGTCCTGGGTGTAATGGACTTGTGGCCGCTGCTCATATTCCAGTGGTCACAGAGAGGAAAAGGCAAGGGTGGACATGAAGAACTATGGCAGGTGTCCCTGAGAATCTAGGCTGGGATTAAGCATTGTCATCAGTGAGGCCCATGTGAACACATTATTTGAAAACTAGTTTTACTGATTTTATTTACTTGAGTTGACTGTCTTTAATGATTACCATTATGATGATGTTCTGTGTAAAGCACTTTACATGGACCCTACATAGTTTACTATTTGCATCTCCCCTATAAGGCAAGTTTCCTGATTCATAGTATTTCTAAAAATACAGAAGGTGATGCCCTTTCAATTTCCTCTACTGCCAGAGTGGCTGAAAGAAAAGGCTTTGAATGGTCCAGGGAGCTGGCGATTTTCGGTGACATGACCTTGACAAGCCCTGACCTTGTTTTTAGATGTGGGTGGGGTCTACGTCATGGTTTTTCATCTTTCTACCTTTTTTCATCAGGTAGTGCTAACAAGATTTTCAGACTGAGCTAGTGGCTCTGAGAAGGTTTTTGCTGTCCTTGAGAAACCAGGTTCTAGCAGTGGGAGGTCTAGATGGCTGCAGAGGAGGCTCTCTTCCGTTGGGATTTAGATGGCCATGGAAGTTGCTGCCTATGGTCATCTTAATTTGATGCTTCATGGGAACAGTCTACGGAGAAACTGAGATTGAGGACCCAGTCTGTGAGAACAATGGTGTTTCCTGTGCTGTCCCCAGAGGCATGGCATACCACACCCTGCTGCTGTGTCCCCAGCTACGGTTTTATATCCTCTCTGCTGTGTTGCTTCACCCTGTCATAACCTCCTGGATAAACGCTGTGAGTGCACCTTCCACTAGGTAGACTGAGTGTCTGAGAATCTAGATTCAAGGAGCTGCTCAATCAGGGAGAACACATCTTTTTACCAATACATGTATCTTTATTTATGAGGGGAGATCCATTATAGGGTTCCCTAAAATATTAGGGATTTCTTTATTATGTTTAAAGGAGGATAAGATTTATCTCAACTTTATATGCTGTTCCAGGACCAGCTCTGAGGGACTTTTCGTGATGTCTGAGGCATAATTTCTGGGACAATGAGCTGGACTAGATGATGATATCTGAAAGCATTTCCTAGTCCCAATTCCCAGAGTTCTGTTCAAGTATAAGAAATAAGCTTAGTTCACCGTACAGATTTTTCCGTATGCAGTATCCAGGGACACTATCGGGTAAGGCCAGTCCCAGCCCTCCGGAAGTTCTAATGAACATATTCAGTATGTACTTGGCCTTTGTAGGGTAGACTTGAAGATTGTCCTCTCCCACAGTCACTTTGGTGGTCAATATAGAAATGGTAGTGTCTCCCCCTTCCCCCCGGTTTAGCCATATTTTTACGTACCCTTTGTGGGGCGGAGAGGATTTGTTTGTCAGCAGTATCTTTCGCTGAACATTAAGCTAAATTCTGAGGGAAAGTGCAAATTAAAAAATCCTGCCCTTGGGTCTAGTAGAATGTAGTGAAGGAAACAAGATAAATACACGACAGCGCAAGACAAGATGCAGAGAACACAAACAGCACACAACAAATAATAATTTGTATGTTAATCACTAGCAGCTGTACAGAGCTGGTGTCTAAGTGCTGGGAAATGCGAGAATATTTGGTATTGAGAGTCCAAGGCATTCCTGTAGGGTGGCTGAAAAACGGGTATGAGACAGATACTGCAGCCCTTTTTCTCCTCCCTCCCCTGAAGCTGTGGACAGGACGTTGAATAAGACATTTCCTTCAAAATATGGAATTTATGGTCTAGTCCAGTGGGTGGTGAAGTATGGCTCACAGGCCACATCCTGGCTAGCCGCTGTTTGTATAAGCCAAGTTTTATTGGAACACATCACACTTACTCGCTTATGTGTCCGGGCCAGCGGCAGTGATGACAGGTGAGGAGTGGGGATCGAGACGATAGGCCTTGCAAAGCCATTTACCGTCTGGCCTTTTGGTGGAAGTTTGTGGGCCCTGCTCCAGTTGCTTCTTCATGCAAACACAAAATAAACAAACATAGGTGCACAATAAATATCCACCACTGATGGTCTGGCGAGGGTCTCACGGTCTAACGGATTTCATGGAGCTCAGCTCAGCCCTGCCTTTAATTTCCAATTATTTTTTATCTTTTTTAATGGAACACTTAACAGCTCACACCCCTTTGGCAATGCTCTACTGCAGCTGTTGAATTTGTTATTGTCTGTGTGTGTGTTTGTTCTCTTTTAAGCAAAGGCAGAAATCCCTTATTTTGACTTTATTTTCTTATCGTAACAGTTGTAGCACTCTGGCTTCATGTGCTCTGGGAACCTAAAAAGCAGCTGAGTCTCTAACTCAGGGCTTTTTAAGGTTTGTGTGTGACATTATATATGCATGTATAAATAAATATATGTATATTTTTGCCTCATTGGAATGAAAATGTATCACAGACTGTATGTGTGAAGTTTTCTTTGGCTGCCTGCAGGACTTACAGGACGATGCAAAGTGCTGAGCTCTCTTTGTTGCTTGTGTGCTGACTAATCAAAGAATCGATTTTTCCCCCCATTTACATTTTTTGAATCAGAAGATTGTTTTTCAAGTAAGCTTATGACATAATTCTATGGTTTATAGTCGAATTCTTTGTTCCTATTTTAATTTTCAAAGATGAGTATATGTTCTGCTTTTTGAAGTACGAGGTACAAAATGTATTTAATGAAACAAATTGAAATAGCTCCCTTTTTATACGTAGGCAAAATGGAGATTTCTTAAAATAGAAAATCAGTGACTTGCTTTTGAGTGTTACACATTGGCATTTTGTGTGGTTTAAAATTATTTTGTGGTTCAGTATAGAAATCAACGTTACTTTTGTATTACTCTGCCTGCTTTTAGCTGAAATGCAGAACCTACTGTTACTCTGTACATTTTCTCTTGGACTGGGAATCTTAGGGCTAGCTGAGTTATTTCCTCATAATCGTAGAGTTTTCCCCAAATTACCTCTTATTTCTTTTAAAACGACACGTGGCATTCTGTTCTTCTTCGATCATACATTTATATTTATAGAGAAGTATTTCATACATTTTCCACCACTAGTTTGAGCCTCAGTTATGTAGAATTTGCTTTTTACCTTTTTAGAGAAATCAGATTTGGAAAGACAATCATCATGGTTCCCCTGATGATCATACATAAGTTTTGACTATTTTGTTACCTTTTTCTCCCTGCAGGATTGCCCCTGGAGGCAGTGGAAACAGGTAGAGGGATGGTAGTGTAAAGCATGGCTTGCTTCCTCTTAGCCCCTAACACCATGCTGTCAGTCTTCGAGGCCTGGCCTGGGTGTAGACTGATGGCTGAAGGCCGGAATAAGCTGTTCTTGCGGGAACGGCTATAGCCTCGTTTTTGGTCAGTTGACAAAATTCTAGAGCCAAACTCACTGGAGTCTGGATTTTCAATACTCAGATGTAGTTCAAGGCGCACAATCATCAGCATCCTGTGGGAGCTAGTTAGAAATGAGAAATGAAGAATCTCGGACCCAACATCCGACCTGCTGAATTAGAATTTGCATTTCACTGTGGTCCCCGTGGGATCCATGAGCACCTGGAACTTTGGGAAGCTCTGGTCTAGAACACTGCTCTCCCAGAATGGCCAAGCATCAAAATCAGCTTTGGAACTGATGAAAAATGATAGAAACCTGGTCCCAGCCTCTGAGATAGTGATTCACTGGGTCTGGGATGATCCTGCTGCCCAGCTAGGTGTGGGAACCACTGGTCTGAAATGTATCACCTCTGGCTGGTGAGGGGATGTTTGAGAAGGTGAATCCTTTGCTGATTGGGTGTCTGGAGGTTTGCAGTGGCTGTTGGTCCCGTAGTCGAGCTTACTGTGAGCTTCCCTTTCTCTGAGAGACCACCCCTGAGTGGACATGCCATTCTTGAAGAGTCTATGGAGGCCTGCAGGCAGTTGGACTGATGTGCTAGCACTGTTTGCATCTCTAGCTGATGGAGTGGAGATTTGCAGGTCCGTCTAGCTACCCAGCCTCCATTCCCTTCTCATCCAGTTCCCATGGAAACAGATTGCAGGAAAACCGGGCATGGTGCTATCTTTACCCTGTTTTTGGCGATCTGAGGTCTGTTGCCATGGGAACCAGAAGGGAAAGGACCGGTAGTAGAGTAGCTAGACTGCTTTTAAATTTCAACGGCAGCCTTCCTCCTCACTATAAAACCCTCTTTTACCCAAGTTTACCTCTAGCCTAGGGGTCCTTGTGGCTCTGAATGTAGGCTTGACTCATCTGTGGGGGGAGGTGGGTGGAGAAGGAGGGGAAAAGATGGAGCTCTTAAAATATCCTTGCAATGCCAATCATTTCCTTTTCTTCCAAGAAGCCATTTTTAGGTGTTGGTATAAGTTATTTAAATGTCATCTTTAGCTATTATTTCTTGTATGGTTTTATTGAACATGATAACATGTTTTTCTTCAAAGGAAGTGAAGAGATGAGTCATTTCAATAAGAGTGATTTCTCTGGTGTGGGGAATCCCTATGGTTATTGGGTGTACAGTAAATACGGACTGGCTCTGCATGTTGGGGTAGGAATGAGGGTCTAGTGAGGTGAAACGGGGGCCAGGCCAACGGGATGGATGTCTGGGTCAGATAGGGGAGTTTTGGCCTGTGGTCAGGTGGAAGCGAAATGTGCCTGATGTTGACCTATTTAAGTATTTGAAAGTGAGAATATTGATTTCTAGTCTAATAGGCCCTAGATTTTAACTCTTTGAGTGTTCAGCTACACGGAGGAATTGAATGGGTCCCATTGAGGGGCTCTGTTTTTCTTACCCCTCCCCCCCCTTTTTTTAAGTTTCTTACAATCTAGTCAACTGACCTCACCTTGAATGGATTTCCCAAGGATTAGACAACCATAGGCGGTATCATTCCTGCCCTTCTTCCCTGCTTCCCATTACTGCCTTCACCTTTTTAGAAGGCCAGTTAGATTTTTGGATGCCATGCATTTCATATATTTTCTCACTCGTCCACACCACTGCCTTACAGTTATATTAACGCCCCATTTGAGAGGTGAGTTGATTGAGGCTTACAGAGGCTCTGTAACCTGCCCAAGTAGCATGTGGCAGGCTGCTCAGCAGAACTGTCCTTCTAAGCCCCTTCTGTTTGACCCCAAGGCCATGCTTGCTTCTCTGAGCACAGCGCTCCCCACAGAGTGAGTAGCCCCATTGCAGAGCTCTTGACTGCAGTGGTTCACATTTAATGGGAGCCTCTCCCAGCACCCACCTCCCCTGCCCCCATCCTTTCTATCGTTTCTTCCAGCTAGCCAGCCCAGATAGACAGGCAGCTCCGCGCTTTATGACATTACTCCTGTTGTATTTACATATGGGTATTTCCTCTTTCAATATCTTTGTCAAGATGTTTAGCTTTTCAGTCAAGATGGACAAAATTTAGTTTCGATGATTGCACACTTCCTCTCGAATATTTGGGGAACAGTGGCCTAGAGAGAGTATGTTGGTGAAAAGCTGCAACAGCTTACTTTCCTGTGAGGAACAAAATAAATCCTCGTTCTTGCTGTTTGAAGGAACTGATTTACTCACTAGACTATGGAAAGGTGAGGAGTAGGGTGATGTTGCTGTTCACTGTGGTGAAGTCTCTTCCTGCCTTCGCACCTTACGGTCCCTGCCGCCTGTGGTTCCCTCCCGTCCTCTCAGGGATGTGGAGGTAGGAGGCCCGGCTTCTATCTGAAAAAGCTAGCTGAGGGCTCCCAACTGCAGAGCAGAGGTTAGAATGAGTCAGTCCCTACTTGTTGATTCCAGAAGGGAAGGGAATAAGTAAGGACTGGATTTTGAGAAGGAAAATGGAAGAACTGAAAGAAGATGTTGCTCTAAATGCAGAGAAAGTTGCCTGTCAGGCTGGTGAGGTCCGTGGTGGGCTTAGATGGCGAAAGGCCTCACAGACACGGTGCAGCTCACTTTGGCAAGTGATGGCAAAATGAACAGTGATTTTGGGTTTCGAATTGGATGGTTAAAATTCCGTCTCTGTAGTTTTCTTCGGTGGGATCCCAGGAGTTCTCTTGTCCAGATGATGGTGGACCGCTAAGGCAGACTGACTAACTCAGCATCAAGGCTCGTGATGCTGGTCCGAGCACACTGTTCAGAATGAGATTGTTTCCGGAGCTGCCAGGAAGTGCCTTGAAAGCCAAGCACACTCAGCAAACTTGCAAAAACCGTGGCCTCAGGTGCTGTAGGAGACTGTGTCCAGTCACCCTGGGCTTGTGGCGGGGCCGGTACTCCACGGGGAGGCCGTGTTTCTGCCGCCCCTGGGCTGCGTGGTGGGATGCACAGTACCTGTCTGTGGTGCCTTCCCCCATGAATAACGCTCGATGGCTTTTCGTTCATCAGAGCACTCGCATAGGCCTTTGTTGCCAAGGCAGCGGAAATTGGTCTAATGAACTCTTTCTGCTTGGCTGGAGGCCTCCAGAACACACAGGGACAGGGTTTGTGTCGTCCCATTAGTTAAATACCAGGCAGCCTTTCCCCTGAATTCGCTGTCGCCTTCATAGATGCTCCTCAGGACAGATGCACTTTCACGGCTCTGCCTCATCTGCCTCATCCAGCCTTCCAGGAAGACATGAAACTCTGTCAGTGTTTCCCTAATGTATGTGGAGTCAGGCACGGCTCGTCAAATGGCTTGGTGTGCTGGGGCCTCTCACAGATGTGGCGTTCATCATTGTGTGTACCCGTACCACCGAGAGCTCGCTTGTCACCCTCTCAGACTGGTTGCTGCCCGTGACATCAGCTGCGGGGGCCAACCTCAGACAGTACCATTTTGTGTTTCGTCCTTCAGACATCTGCTGAAACGTTCATCTCCTTGGATTTCTGTGATCAGATTAAGTTGTTCCACCACCGCCAGCCCTCTGGGCTCAATGAGTCGTTTCCAGAATTTGGTATGTCTCAAATGACAAGTTTCCCCTGTTGAGTTCCAAGTCATTCTTGAAAGGTTGGTCTAGAGATTATCTTTTCACTCTTGTGTGAGAGCATGTGTTTTCTCTAAGGTAGTCAGGGAATCTATGATCTTCCTAGGATAGTGCTTGACACAGTCTACATCCTTTCTTTTTCTGGTTCCCTTAAGTGATAGAAACAACACCGTTTCCAAAGGAAGTTTAAGTTCTAGGAGGATATGGGATGGGTCTGTGTCACTGTCTGCTCTACAGACTGTAGGAAGGAACTGTTTTCTCTTTCTGGAGGCAGAAGGGACTTATCCTAAATTTTGTTGTAATGGATGTATTCGGGCAGTAAGGAGTCAGGACACAAATTGCTAAAGAGTTGTGTGTGTGTTTGTGTGTGCACCCCACATTTGCACCTAACATTAAATGATCAGTAGACTCTGCTGGCCTCCCAGGCCCCAGGTTTTGGGGAGATGCCTGTCCGGAGCTTACCGTCCATTTCTCAAATCTCATGTCTGTCCCAGGCAACATAGATTTTTCTTTGGAAATATCTCAGAAGACTATTACTGGGGTATTCCTAGCCAACACTACCCATCTCAAACTGAATATTGAGTGGTGAACAATTATAAAACAGAGAGGTGCCAGGCAGGCTCAGTCAGTAGAGCACGTGACTGTTGATCTTTGGATTGTAAGTTTGAGCCCCGTGTTGGGTGTAGACATTACTTAAGAAAGATCAAGTCTTAAAAAAATTAGAAAACAGAAAGTTATCTTTTTCCTAAATGAATGTATTTTTCAGAAAATGAGGATGAACAAATAAGACAGAACTACATAGTGGAAATTTTAGACATTCCCTGTGTGTTTTGATTAAAGATGCAAATGTGGAGCTGGTCTGGAATTTTGTGAACAAGAGAAGTTTAGGAAGCTTTTGCTAATGCAAGCAACTAAAATTATATAGATCATTCATTTCTATAGGGAGTATCAGGTGTTTTATTATTGATCAATTTTTATTAGCTTTTAAAGTGTTGATGTTTCTGTTCCAACACCTCCTGTTATGTAGAAGACTACTGGATTTATCACGCAGTGTTGGGAGGGGCTGGTAGGATGTCCTCTGTGCGCAGTTTCATTCTTGGTATGTTATGGAAGTTTGAGAAATGCACGTAAATGCCTTAAAAAGTCAACACTTCACAAAGGGAATGAACCAAATGGGGAAGAGGACGGAAGAAAGTCTGATTGGAAGATTGGACCCGGCATGATTATTATCTGGCAAAGAGATGCAAAACCTTGGTTAAATTTATTTATTACTGTCTATTGCTATTTTTTAAATTTGGTATTTTAAAGTGAAAACATGAAAAAAAATTGAATACCAAAAGGCTCTTTTTCCTTTTAAAGGCAAGTTCCTTTTTTGTCATTTTTTCCTTCTACTATTCTACCTACTTCATACCAAATATCTCACCCACACATTTTGTCTAATTTTGTATCCTTTCCCCCATCTTGTTATGAATTTTAGCTGATACAAAATGATTTTAAGCTCAGATTTTTATCTCTGAAGAACTTTTAAAACAATCAAGACAAATCAACTGAGGAATTATGAAGTAAAATGCCATCTTTTGCCCCATTATGTCAGATGAAAACTGGAAAAGGGTGGATGGGGAATATTCTCTGAAGACACAGTTTACCTGTCTGGTAAGGTGAGTCGTAATCACCGTAGCAACTCTTGTGTCTTTACCGTTCCTTAGAGACCAGTGTTCTGTGTATGTTTCCTCATTAAATATACAGTAATTCTATAAGGGAGGTTCTGTCATTGCTTCTGTTTTACAGATGAGGAAACGGAAGCTCAAAGGGGTTAAGTAACTGCTAAAATCACCCAGAGCCCCAAATGAGGTGAACCCAAGGTAGTCCAACTCAGAGCTTGGCCTTTTGTCCTCTGTATAAAGCTCTCATTTGAGTGTGTTTGAAATGGTGGATGGGTTGGCAGTGCCTGGGCGCCAGAGCCCCAGCTGGAACGTCCCTCACAGAGTGCCCTGGGCCTTGCAGTCTCCACGTGCACCATGCCCTTGCTACTTTGTGCAGCTGACACAGTGTGACAAGGAGGTGATCAAGCTGAAGCTCTGATGTGATTCAGTGTAGTACAACCAGCATTTATTGGGCACCTGCTGTATTCTAGGCTCCATGGTGGTCAGTGCCAAGGATACAAAGATTAGCAAAAGGTTTCCATTAGGAAGTACCTCCATAAACATGATAGGGGGCAGGAGCTTGGTTTGTTTTGCTCATTCCTGTCTCCCCATCACCGAAAATAATACCGTGCTAGAGTAATAGCCCCACAAAGAGCTATTGAGATGCTGAATGGGAGGTTGCAGCCTGTACAGTGTTCCATAGACCAGAGAGCAGGGTTAGTCACTGGCAAGTGTGCGAGGGAAGGCTGCTGTTAGCTGGGGAAAGGAGTGGCCTGGCTGCTGTTAGCTGGGGAAGGGAGTGGGATGCTGTGAGCGCGGGCACTGGCAGAGCAGGCATTGCTGGGTGATGAGGGCATTGGGGAGTGTGTACGAGGAGGATAAACATTCTTTCATACAAACGGCTCATTGATCCTCATTCTCTCCTACTCTTACCCAAGCAACCAGAGGACAGCTCCCCTTCCTTACTGCTCACGCTTGTTAGTTGCCTATGGGAGGCTGTCATCTTTGCTTGTCATGCCCCATTGCAAGCTCATTTTGTTTGAAGACAGTTGGGATGGGGGAGAGTGCTAGGTGTGGAGCATCTCAGAGCCCAATTCCTTGGTGTGGCTGGTCTGTACATCTCTGTGAGGCTGGGAGGGTAACCATTTCTCCCACAGCCACCTTCTGCTTGGCTGAGGTTCACAGCTGAGGTGACCCTGATGTGCTTGCAGTAGGTCAGGTAACTTTCAGGGCACATTCTGACTCTGTGCCAAGCAGACCCTTCCTTGCCTTTTCTTTTCAGCATGTTGGTAGTGTGGGCATAGGCCAGTTTGGACCTGGGAGAGTGGAAAGCATCTCAGTATTCTTTGATTTCCATTGGCTGTTGTTACAGGTGTGTGCTGCACCCCTTTCTTAGCTTCTTCCTTTTGGCTAGTTTGTGTGTACAGGGGAACTTGGGGCTTGGGCCTAGATGGACCCTTGGTTTCATTCCCAGCACTGCCTTTATCATTGCAGTCACTTTCAATGCATTCCCTCTTCTCCCTGAGCCTCAGTCTCCATAAAATGAAGGGGTGGGGTAGATGATCTCTTTTGTACCTAAATAGTATGAGGAAATAGTTATAAGTTTACTGAATCACTAGGGACAGTTATGCTACTAACTTCTTTGGGGGAAAAACTTTCTCCAAGTTGGTTGGAGTAGAGCATCAGACTATAGATCCTTTCAAATTTATCAAGTGTCATATTTGCCAAAGTAACATTTTAAAGGTTGTTCTTTTTTTTTTTTAAGGTTACTTATTTATTTATTTGACAGACAGTGAGATCACAAGTAGGCAGAGAAGCAGGCAGAGAGAGAGGAGGAAGCAGGCTCCCTGCTGAGCAGAGAGGCCGACGCGGGCCTCGATTCCAGGACCCCGAGATCATGACCTGAGCCAAAGTCAGAGGCTTAACCCACTGAGCCACCCAGGCGCCCAGGATGTTCTAATAGAATTGCTGCTTTTTCCTTTTGCATCTTGTGTGTATCTTTGAAATGAGTGTTCTAGATTTTGTACTTGCTTCCTAAAATGGTGCCCTACCTGGAGCTCATCAAACTGTGCAGGGCTAGGATGGCTTTATAGCTCAACCTCAAAAAAACAAAAACAAAAACCAGCCTCAAATTGTTTTATACCCCTGAGTCATAGAAATTAAAAGTAGTGTGAAGGATCTACATCATCCCAATTCAGCTTCCCTGGTTATAGGCAGCTCCTTTCTCTGACTTGTTCTCACACTTGGGTTTATGTGCAGATTTTCTGTGCTTGGTCCTTATGTTCTTTTCACACACATTTTCCTATCTCCCTTGACCAAAGACAGGGCCACAGGAGAATAATCAGGATCAGAAGCGACCTCAAGTTTCATGTTCTCACTTTACAAATGAGAAAGTGGGAGGTTGACAGGCCGAGGGACCTGACAAAGTCTTGTAAGTGGGCCCAGAACAAGGGGAAGGATGCCCAGTCTGGTGCTCTCTGCCCCGTGGCTGCCTTGAGGGTAGGGGCCATGTTTTTTCCAAGGACATACTTTTTCTGCTGTTAGGAAATGTTGAGACTTATGGACACTTGCCACTGTGTTTGTGGGGTAGAGGAGCCCACGTGGGAAAGTGTGACCTCTCTCCCAGGGTGACACCTGATTCAAACTCTGGTTGGAAATAGATCCTCCAGCTTTCTTCTCTCTACTTTTTCTCACACCTGTCTTGCTGGAAGCCCATTATCACTTTAAACTTAAGTGAGCCAGACAGTAGTGGAGATTTTTTTCAGTAAGCGGTGCAGTACAAACTCTTCATATGCTAATTTTTATCTTTTTGTTTTTGGTCAAGGTTGGACCAAACCTTGACTTCCTCTCTCAGTGTCCCTTTTTCCCTAGGACTTCTTTGGTGGGTGAAGCAGTGACAGATCATCAGACGCAGGCATGGGGCCTCAAGTCCCTGAGTCCCTCCGGCCTGGAGCCCGTTTGGCTGCTCAGTCTAGCCATCACCTAGGTAACCGACACTCAGCCGCGAAGCAGTCTGTCCACACTGAGAGGAAATAAAAAATGAAACCGCAGTGTTTATTCCTTATGCACTACAAATTTTTTGAATGTTCCTTGATTCTTAAAAAAGGTTGTTGTTTCACTTGGCCTCTGGGTTTTGGCCTTTGTGCCTAGGGTGTGACCCTAATAGTTCCTGCTTTGCATATGTCCATTTCTGTAGTGTAGTCTTGTGAAAACTATGATCTGATGGATGCAGTTTTCATTCCCCACTGACTCCTTTAGAGACTGCATTTCATGGAACTCTTTTTGAATAAGTGATCAAGCAAACATATTCTACAACTTACTTGGTTAGGTTTTGTGGGTGTTCATTTTTTAAAAAATATCCCTTCCTGGGGCGATGTTTTTCCATTTGGTGTGCTCCATTTCCTTAGTAACAGTTGCTCTGTTATGGGAGGGACTTAATGACATTTTTCAAGTGCAGTATTGAATTAATTTATTTTCTGGTTAAGCCTACCCATCTTCCCAGTATAAATAGAACGTGTGTGTGTGTGTGTGTGTAGAAGACAGGATGATGTTAGCCTGTTTGCTGAAGTGAGGACTCTTGAATGTGTGGCTCAGGATTATTCTGTGAAGCATGTCTTTACTTTTTCTTCATTTCCTCCCTCTTGATTTCCCTGATTTGAATATTGTCAGGTTTAAGACATTTCAGTTTAGGGAATTTAGGTTTGTCATTTAGGTTTACCCGATGTTCAGAGGTAGCCTGGGAAGAACAGTTGGTTGGAGGGGCAAGAGACACAGGCATTGGTTCTGACTCTACTTCACGCTAGTTTTTGGAGTGAAGTCATCTAACCTCTCTGGGGTCAGAATTTTCTCTCTGTGGTGTGGGAGGATTTAAAGCAATGTCCTCTAAGGGCCTGGATAGGATGTTCTGTGAAGTGTGAGTGCAGTAGGGATTATCGCTGGTAATCACTGTCTCACCTTGACCGGTGGGAGGGTAGGAAAAGCCCTCCCAGTTCACAGGCTCAGGGACAGCACTGTAGACTAGCCTCTCAGTCAGGAAATGCTGCTTCCGTTCCCTGCTTGGGGTGGGTTTGTCTTGGAAACGCTTGCTGAACTCCTCTGAACACTGATGGCCTCCATCTGCTCTTCCTTTCATTCAGCAGACACAGGCATCGGGGAGCGTCTTAGCTGCTGAGGGGAAATGGACAGTCAGCCCGTCACTGTCCTTGTCCTCACGGCACTTACAGTCCAGCAGGAGAGGCGGGCGCTAAGTGAGCAGGACGCCTGCATGCAGCCATGACTATGGGAAGTGCTGGGAAGCCGGGTAGCCAGGCTCAGAAGTTAGCTTGGGGGATGATCAAGGCAGCCTCTCGGAGGAGGGTCATTGGAGCTGAAATTGGAAGGCGAGCACAGTCATGAACAAGAGCCCTGGAGAGGGTTAGATGGGAAAAGTGGATGAGGTACCATTTGTTCTGCTCGCTGCCTTTTTGCTGATTCTTGGTTGATTAATAAGCCATGAAAGCAGATGCGCTTTCCCTCTGCTACTTCTGCATCCTGATCATCCACCCCTGTTCCCCAGCCTGTTGGGTCACCTGACTCCACTGAGTATGACTGAGTTCCTGGCCCTCTCTTGGTTGATTGGGTTCCTCACTGAACAAAACAGTCTCCAGGTCCTGGGCACCCTCATCTCTTTCTTATATATTTCTAGAAATGGTATCTGTGTTGTTAATGGCTGTTAAGAGAACATTTTAGGGTGGCTCAGTTGGTTAAGCGACTGCCTTCGGCTCAGGTCATGATCCTGGAGACCCGGGATCAAGTCTCACATCGGGCTCCCTGCTCGACGGGAAGCCTGCTTCTCCCTCTCTCACTCCCCCTGCTTGTGTTCCCTCTCTCGCTGTGTTTCTCTCTGTCAAATAAATAAATACAATCTTTTAAAAAAAAGAGAGAGAGAACATTTTATGGACGTTACAGTTAAATTTTTACTTAAAAATTGCATATATTAGAGACAGAGTATATGCAGGAATATAAAATCATTCATTAATAAGATAATACAGTTGTGTCCCTCTGGTCTTTATTGGATACCACACAGATCATGCC
This sequence comes from Spilogale gracilis, assembly GCA_004023965.1. Classification (NCBI taxonomy): domain Eukaryota; kingdom Metazoa; phylum Chordata; class Mammalia; order Carnivora; family Mephitidae; genus Spilogale; species Spilogale gracilis. Next base: position 95,093 of record PITA01005463.1, on the reverse strand, counting down.
ATAAAAATCCATGCCAACACTATGCCTGAAACCCCCAAATGAGCTATTACATACCCACCACCATACTTCTCTTTTAGCAGTAAAGAATTGGTGAGTGTGGTAAAGATGGTAAAAGAAAGAAAAGAAAAAAAATTTTCGCTGTTGTATTTTTGTCCACATTTGCCTTAGTCTTTCCCATAGCCATTTGAAATGTGATATAGGGTAGCTCGATTTTTTTCCCCCTTTTCTAAGTAAGTTATTAGGACTAAGCGGATGGCTCAGTCGGTTAAGCATCTGCCTTCAGCTCAGGTCATGATCCCAGGATCCTGGGATCAAGTCCTGCATTGGGCTCCTTGCTTAGCGGGGAGCCTGCTTCTCTGGCTGCCACTCCCCCTGCTTGTGCATGCATGCGCACTCTCTCTCTCTCTCTTCTCGGACAAATAAATAAATAAAATGTTAAAAAACATAAAGTGAGGGGCGCCTGGGTGGCTCAGCTGGTTAAGCGACTGCCTTCGGCTCAGGTCATGATCCCGGAGACCCGGGATCCAGCCCCACATCGGACTCCCTGCTCAGCGGGAAGCCTGCTTCTCCCTCTCTCACTCCCCCTGCTTGTGTTCCCTCTCTGGCTGTGTTTCTCTCTGTCAAATAAATAAATAAAATCTTTAAAAACAACCAATAAAGTGAGGAGGCATACCTTTTGCAATGAAACCAAGTAAAATAAACAGAAAGACCAGAGTAAAACAACAAACATCTAATTGCACTTGAGGTCATCTCTGAGTTTAGAAACAGAGATCAAGTAAAGTCGAGCATTTCTATGAATTGAAAGCACCATAGCAAAGCAAAAGAAAATCAAGACTGTATAGGGCAGGTGGGTTTTTGTTTTTTTTCTGGCAATTTCATTTCCTAAAATCGACAGGTACAGTACATGTGATTAGGTTCACTTTAGAAGTTAGTGCAGGACTTTAGGGAGCTGATACTGGTGTGTTGGTCATTTTATGTGGAATGTTTCACTTCAGAAAAAAAATGTTTTGTTACATTTTTCAGCATTTCAAAACCATCATTTGCATAAGTGGTTTTTTAAATTAAGTTAAGTTTCTACCTAGTCATTAAATTTACGTACTCGTGGTACGCTACACCTTATTAACAGGCATAGTACAGGTACACGAAGGCAATACAATTGAATTTCTTAATAATCACAGTGCTTCATTACTACATAAGGTCTTCCTTAGAGTTAGTCTGTATTAGTGATATTCTCCTTTACTACTTTATATTTATATTTACAACAAGACGGCTTAACAGAGTGTTCCTTTCTCTTACTTGCTGTTTTCTTCAATTATTTTTCTTTCCTCCAGTTTGGTGGTGAAAAATAGAATGAAAGTATATTTTTCAAAAGATTGATGTAAATTGATTTGAGTGAAGTGATGATAATGGAAAAAAAAAAAGGTTTCTTTTCTCTAATGCTGGAGATTCCTATTCAAGTTCTCTTTTAAAATGTATATCTCATCCTTCAGTGTTCTAATGTTCAGGGTATTAGTGTTGCTTCTTGTATAACTAAAATATCTGGAAAGTATTTTGTAAAGTGCTTTTATTATTATGTGATGTGTAATGTAAATTTTCAGATTAAATTTGTTTTTCCTTCTCACTCTCCAAAATATTGCTACAGGTCTTTGTTTTCCCCCTTGAGAGTCATTTTTTAAAGATTTTTTAAATCTTTTTAAAGATTTTTTAAAAAATTATTTGACAGAAAGAGCGAGCACAAACAGGGAGAGTGGCCGACAGAGGGAGAGGGAGAAGCGGGCTCCTGGCTGAGCAGGGACCTCCCCCCCCCCCCCCCCGCCCTGTACCTGGGATCATGGCCCAAGCTGAAAGCAGACACACAGACTGAGCCACCTAGGTTCCCCAAGAGCCACTTTTTAAAAAACTACTCTACCCAAGTCATGCCTGGAGTGCTGAAGGCAGTGGATATGAACCTCAGACCCCACTCTGGTACCTCAGGAACAAGCCTGGAAAATGGGTTTCTTCTTCACGGTAACTGTGAACGATGAGTAACTGAGGGAAAGAGGTTTGAATGTTGTGTGACCTTTGCAGCTATTTTTAGCGAGGCTTAGAGCAGAGAATGCTGTCTTCTTCTGTCTTTTTTTCTGGGGTGCAAGAAAAAGCTACTTCTGCCCCCTGCCCCTTTTCAGACACTCAGAAACTGTTGTTGCACCTCGAGCTCCCCCAGGGTCCAAAGCACGACCATGACCATGAACACCACTCTGGGTGGCATTTTCTTTCTCTCTCTCTCTCTCTCTCTCTCTTTTTTTTTTTTTGGCCTCTATGGGTCTACTAAATTTAATACTCCTACAAGTCATGAGGAAAGTGATCTCTTTCTTTTTAATTTCAGCAAGGGGAGAGGCGAAGCACAGAGAGCCGCAGATCAGACCATACTGAGCTCCCTTAGAGCGGCTGAGACCCGTGGAGGATGCTGGCTGCCACGTGGCTGAGGAGGGCCTCACTCTAAGGTGGGAAAGCAGGTCTCAGCGGGACAGCTTCCTCTGCTCCTGGGCTCACCATGGCCTTCACTCTTTGGCTGGACGGCTGACGTGACTGTGTGCCCCAAGTGTGCGCGCCGCTGGACTGGGTGCTGTCCTAGGTGCTGCCTGCTCTCAGGGTCTGGGAGCAGGGCAGGTGGGCATCAGATGCTACCAAAAGCCGGACGGGGCAGAGCGATGGACTCCGACCAGCTAAGATGGAAGTGACCTGAGGCCTCGCCCAGGCGGTTTCCTCTTGCCAGGATAGCTTAAGAGTTGGAGCACAGGCTTGTCTGGGGAGCAGTATGCAGGAAGCTGATTTTCAGGCCACAAATGCTTTCACAGGTGAGAACCCTCCACACTTAAAACTTTTTTTTCAACTCTTAGTTGGTAGGTAATAAAATACCAAACAACCCTATCAAATGAGTACATTTGCATTTATGAACTGAAGGCCATACGGAACCAAGGGGCTCAGGCTGCCATGGTAACTGATTTTGACAAAATAATAGTATGTTTTTCTGCTCTCTAAATAGGAGTTTGAAAAAGCATTTGACATTTTATGATTCTGCTTTTGTTGAGTAATATGGCGCATACAATATCCTGCGAGTCCCTGTTCTCTAAAGGAAATGTCATTTGCAGAGCAGTGCAGGGGGAGATGTGTTTCTTCACAGAACTGGGAAGACTGAGGGAATAAAGTTATTAATGATGAGTAACTTCTCCCTCCCCATCTTTAGTTTTCCTTCTCTGATTTATTCCATACAAATGGTGGTAGGGAGGCAGTTCTGCCGAGCTGCCCACACAGTTAGGATTCTTCTCATATAAGTGAGCTAATGGGGAAGACCCACGTCACTCTATGACATTGCTTTGCCCCCTGGCTTCCAGTTTGCACATTTTGTGGGGAATCAGAGTCTGGCTGATGCCCAGAGCCATGGCCTGAAACACAGGGGCTTTTGAATTTGGGTCCTTGTTTCTTGTCTGAATCACTTAACATCCCAGTAAGGCACTTAATCCTTCTGGGGCTCTGGCTGGGACATTGAAGAAACTCATGGAATCCAGAAGAAATTTCTACATCAAAAGAAGTTGTTTTTTTTTTTTTAAAGGAAAGATGGTAGAATAATCAAGAGACGTGACAAATTCTGTGGTCCTGTGAAACCTGAAAGTTTGCAGCATTTCAAATTTTGTGGAGAGGGCAGGTCAGGTTTTGGGTGAGGGCAGATGCTCAACCAACTGAACTACCCAGGTGCTCCTCAGCGCATATGATTTAGAAATGATTTTAATCATTCAGATACTATTTTATAACCAAAAAAAAAACCTTAATTTTATCTTTTACAAGTACTACCTGTTCACTGTAAGCAAATTTGGAAAGCACAGAAAAATTGCAAATTAGAAAAATAATTACCCATACATACAGTCTTACTGTATGAAGCTTTCTGCTGTTAACATCTGACTTATGTCCTTTCAGTCTTTTCTTTCCTGCATAAAATTGTTTCTGTAAAACTGTTCATAATATGTATTCAGTTTTATCACCTGATCATTCCTCTTTAACATTACATTATGAGCATTTTGAAAAAAAGATTTTATTTATTTATTTGTTTGTTTGTTTGTTTGTTTGTTTATAGTGCATGTAGGATTAGGGTGAGGGGCAAAGGGAGATGGGGAGAATCCCAACCAGGCCCCCCCCCCCGCTGAGCAAAGAGCCTGACTTGGGGCTCAATCTCACGGTCCCGAGATCACAGCCCAAGTTGAAATCAAGAGCCGGACGCTCAGCCAACTGAGACATCCAAGCACGCCAGTATTTTCTTTACAAATCTGTTTTAAAATTGGTGCATAGTATCCTTTTCTGTGTGTGTACTTGAATTTTTCAGTTGTGGTCTTATTGACATTGCAGTTTTTGACAGCTTTTGCCTTTACAAATAATGCTCTGACGAATGCCGTTGTGCTAACGCTCTTCCATGGATTGGGTTATTTTATTAGGTTAAGTTCCCAGAATCAGAATTATGGAGTCCAAAGACGGGAACCATACTAAGCTTTAGGATTGAATTTTCAAAGGGATTGATTGGTCCTCACTTCCAAATGCTGAGCTCGGTTTTTTTCTTGGTTGCCTGTTCGTACTTGCTGTAGCCAGGTCCTGCCATTCAGCTGTGAGATGAAGCAGCCCGGCCTGCCCAGCCTGGCGTCGTGAGATTAATGCACGTTTATGGAGCTTTCTGTCGTGTGACACTAGAAAGCTACCCTAGTGCCACAGGTATGACAATGATGTTGGTACTCCATTTGGGCAAGCGAAAACTCAGGCATCCTGGATGCAGTGTTTCTGTTCTTTTGGGCAGTCTTTCTGCTTGACTTTAGTTCATGGAAGCAATAATGTCGATGGACAGACTCCAGCAAGATCAGATTCTTAGAGAAGCAACCCCCCAGGGCCTCTGGGCAGAGAGAAATGGGACTCCTTCTCTGACTGGGTCAGTCAGCTGTCCATTGAAGCATCCTAATAGTGATGGAGATTTCATCTGAGATTTGCTGTCCTCTCTGATGACTTGTAAATTATCCTGCCTGGGTTATCACTATTATGTCCTAAAGAAGGTGCTGGTTTCAGATTCTACCTCCTCTGTACCCCCAATGCCACCCTTCAGTACTGTTTTGTATAATTCAGTTTCTTAGGCTTTTCGAATCCTTCATTCTCTGTTAGAAGAAATGTATGTCTCTGGATGACTAAATAAGTGAATCAGATTCCTGTAGAATTTAGAAGTCTTTCTTGTGAAAAGAATGATCAGACCCAGGTTTTAAATACATTAGAGATTTCACTCATAAAGGAGAAGGATGAAAGTTGATTTAATAGTCTTCAGGTGTCTGAAAGAGAGCTCTTTTAGGATTTAGATGATTGAGTTTTCTTAGCCACTAATGACCACAAAGGAAGAATCATTTAAATTGAATCGTCAGGGTGCTTATTTTCCCCCATGGAATTCTTTCACACTAGCTAGAGCACTGGGACCCTGGCTTTACCTGGAGGCTCGACCAGAGCCACACTGTTCCCAGGCCTTTGAACAGCCCTGCAGGATCCGGACCCGACTTTCAGCTTACTCCTGATCCCTTTGAGGTTGTGTTCACATTCTGACCGTGGCCTGGAGGATGCTTGCTTTAGGAGAGTTGTTCCTTAGTTAGAGAGGTGGTGGTGGTCCGAGAGAGGGGTGGATTCATGGCCAAATTCTGGAAGAAGAAATTACATTGGCTTCTTAACTATGGAACTTCTCAAAGTCTTTCACAGGAGACTTACAGTGTGAGGGTCCCAAATGGGCAGATGATGGGCAGCAGTTCACAAACGACAAGACCTTGAGGGCTTTCTAAGAAAGGAGAACATAGGGCAGTGTATGCTGCCCATCTGTGGTGTTGCCCTCCTTCTTGCCATAGCTCAGGTGTTGCTGTCCTCTGATGCTAGTGAAGCAGGCCCCTTTGGGGGCAGCTTTTATTGAATCCAGCTTTGTAGCACTTTTGCCGGACATGTGTAAAGTCCTGCAGATGGTAAAAGGATAACAAGGCATTCTGTCTTTCTGCTTCCATTCTCCCCCTTTTCTAGTTCTGCCAGTATTCCTTAAAGTGCAGCTGTAATTATACCTTCTCTTGCCCCCAAACTATTCATGGCTTCTTCTTGCTTCCTAAAAAGAGTCTGGAGTCCTCAGCCTATATAGTTCAAAGTTCCCTGGTGTTTTCTTCCTTTATTCTCTTGCTGTGACTGAAGTTCTGGAAAAACCGGGCCACTTGTGTTTTTTGTTTGTTTTTTATTTACATTTTTAAATATCTCCATGCTTTACTAATGTTTTTTTCATCTCACTTAGATTTTATCCTTTTATTATTTTTCCCAGACCGCAGGTTCTATGTTAGTTCCATGAGATCTTTTGTGATGTCCACCGGAGCCCAGACAAGCTTCCTACTTGCAACTTAATAGATGTAGAAATGGTTGATAATAAGAGCTTTTTGTAAAATCTTGCATGCTCTGGCTTGAGGAAAGTATTTATTAAGAGAGCATTCAGAACATACTGTGGGTATGCTCTTGGTTTTTACATTGCCCTGTTTAGCTTGGAATCTGGCCCTCTGTTACGAACCTAACCCTTATTAATGACATTGTTTCTATGTATAAATAATACATAATTTAAGTTTTTTAAAAAAAAATTTATTTATTTGACAGAGAGAAACACAGCCAGAGAGGGAACACAAGCAGGGGGAGTGAGAGAGGGAGAAGTAGACTTCCTGCCGAGCAGGGAGCCCGATGCGGGGCTCGATCCCAGGTCTCCGGGATCATGACCTGAGCTGAAGGCAGTCACTTAACCAACTGAGCCACCCAGGCGCCCCTAGTTTTTTTAAAATAAGTCCTGAAAGTGTATCCATTTTCTTCCCTTTAAACTATTCTGCACTGTTCCTGGAGTTTTCCTACTGTGTCAGATGTGATTATCTTTTTTTTTAGGGGCATTATGGTAGCCCAGTGTCTGAGGAGCATATATGCCCATTTTCAATAAGGACAAGAAATAATTTCAGTGTTGCTTGAAATTGCATTTATTCTAAGGTTACTTAAATATGCACAATAAAATGTAATTATGAACCCCTCATTTTGATAGCTTTTAAATAGCTATAACAGCAGAACAAATATTACAGGAACTATAAAGTCAAAAACACTCAAATTACTGTTTAATCTGACATATACTTTTATTTTGCTGAAACCTTCCATTTCCTAGCTTTTTAAATTTATGAGCAGAGCATCCTAAAGGGTGATCCAAAGTGACTCTTTGCTGGATTTTAGTATAAACACACAAAAGTCAAGGCTGGTTTGAATCTTGATTTTAAGGAATCAGCACTAGTTTAAGGTGAATTCCTTGTTCTTGAATACCCAGGGTCAAAACTGACCTACAAATCTCATTAGGTTCTTTAAAAATGTTGGCTTTTTCCCATGGTACTTCTGAAACTTGGATGTTTGTGTTATCCTTGAAAAGAGTGGCATAGCTCTGGAGAAATCCAAGACTCTGGCAGAAAGCAGGTGACTGCTTCTACACGTGACCTCTTGGATTCTTGGTCCTAGATTCTTGCTGTGTTGGTGTGCGGAGGTTTTAGGCTCCTTTGTCTCGACTCTCTTGTGCTTACCCTTGCAGGATGAACTCAGAGGCCAGAGAAGGCATGGCTTCCAAGGAGAAGCAGCCAGTTCTCGGTAGTATGTTCCCCCACATTCCTGCTCAGTGGATGTTAGTGAGTCAGCTGAGCATTATGAGGCATTATGAGCCGCTACATCCAAATGGAGATGATAAGAACTACCCAGTAGGACTTTAGTGAAGATTAAATGAAATAACATATGTAAAGTGTCAAATAGAGAGTCTAGCAGATACTGGTGCTCAGTAAATGGTTTACTTCTCCTGTCACCATCTTCAAGAAGTTAAATGTAAGTAAAGGCCTTAGAAAAACCAGGGGTTCCTTTAGCAGTTTGATGGGAGCTCATGCCGCGTCTGTGAGGCCTCAGAACAGACTGATATGCTGTCTCTCCCTGGAGCTCACAGTTTAGTTGTCGGGTCCAGAGCAGTGATGCTGTCATAGAGAGCATGCTCTAGAGAGACTGTAAACTTTTGTTCAGACCTCTGGCCTCTCTGCTCATGGAAATCTCCAGCATATGGTTTCCTCTCTCCCTCATTTATTTTCCACCCAATATGGTGTCTGTCTCTACACTCAAGTCACTCTCCCTGCCTTGCTCAGGGATAGCCCTGGGTGACGCTTTCTTTCCCGAGGCCTCCAGGGCAGCAGCTCCGTGAAGTCCTCACAGATTACGGGCGCGGGCCTCGAGGGGTCTAAGTTGGAGGAACAGGTCTGCGTGTGCTTTATTTCAGGACATTATGTTCAAATATGCAAACCCAGAGAGGGATTCAGAAATAAACATGTTTGACATCTGGGTGGATGTTTTATGGTTCTATTTAAAAATTTTAACCAGCAACAGCGAATTTGGTAACATGGACATTTTCCCCTCTCAGCCGACTTTGGTATTTTATATTTTAGAACTTTTCCCAAGCAGAGCGAGGAACACACCTCCTGGCTCCAGACCCAGGATGACCGTGCGTGGTCCCCTACACCCGTAGGTAGCTTCTGGGCTCAGGGCTCCTTCATTTCAGAAGTAAGACGGTGAGACCATCCTGTCTATTACTTACATTTATTGTTTTTCTTTTGTGATAAAGTTTCAGAAGATTAAGGGTGTTTTCCTTGCCCTTTGGAATTCGTTATCCCTGATCGCAGATACGGTGTTTCCCAGAGCCGACATAAGGAGTGAAGATTAATTGTCTGTTCTGCCAGGTGCTTTGACATATGCGGTCTCGTTCAATCTTCGCAACAGCCCTGGGGGGTACACGGATCATCCCAGGTTTATTGGGAAGGGAACGACACGGGCCCGGAGCTGGCCTACTTGAAGCCATGTTGTCTAGCCAGCCGCAGTGCCAGAGTTGAAACACAGGTCTGTCTGAGCTGAGCTGGAGCCCAAGTGTGCAGGGACACAGAGAGAAACAGGCCTTTTCCTTTAGAAATCAACGCAGGGTGCAAAGAACATACAAAGGGAAAGAGAGAGAGAGAGAGGAATTGGAAGCTTGAAAGTGAACTCAACACAGTAAGCATTTGTCAGATAGTGTTGTCTATTTTCTAACTTGGAAGATACAGACTTTTACGTGTCTGCCTCTTAACCGCACAGGTGTTACGTCATTCTGCTTCTGGACTATTACAGGAGTGAAGAAGAGTGACCCATCGCAGTGATGGTCGCACAGCGATGTGAGTGTACTTAATGCCACAGAACCGTACACCTAAAAATGGCGAAAGTAGGAACTTTTATTTGTTTATATTTGCCCACGATAAAAATAGACATGATAAAAAGAACTGATACTGTTGAGCTTATCAGAAGGGCTCAGATTTGAGAAGGGCCTTGATGGAGAGGCAAAGAAGCAGAAAGATGCGTGGGAAGGTGGGAATAGTCCTGTGGGCGAGGAAGAGCGAGGGTCTCATTTGGCTTATGGGCAGATTTGGGGCGAAGTGCGTGCGGCCCACTTCTGGGCACGCTGGTGAGCTCATGCTTCCGTACTCCTCTAATGCTGCTTCAGTGCTTATCACGGGAGAGCTTGCGTTCAGGTGGCCTGCTGGTGCCCCACACGGTGCCCGTGCTGCTGGCCGTAAGCACGCGGGTCCTACACAACAAAGCAAAGGTCCTCCAGGTAAGCAACTCCCTTCCCTGGAAGGCATTTTAACAATGATCTGTTATGACTTGGGACTCACTTCCTGTCCAGAACACTCCATAACCCAGAACACCCAGAACTCCGTAACTGATCGTAACGTGACTTCCAACTGCCTACAGCGTGCTTATGCAAAGAGATAAAATAGATGCAATTTCTCCCAACTCTTGTTACTTGTAAAGATGTTTGGGGGCATCAGTACCGCATTGGTACCCAGCATAGATTGGCATCCTGGGTGACTTCTTGGCTGGCATGCCCTGGAAGGTGGTTCTCCTTGGTTAGAAGTAGCGGTGAGATCCGAGACCAAGATTAAGCCAGGAGATTCTGGGAGACGACATCCCGTGGGTTGGGGGCTAGAACCTTGTAGCTTCTTAGAATCTCCTAATGTCACTGTGAGCTGTCTTGTGACTTAACCTGATGCATAGCCTCCTTGGCCATCGTGTATGATCTGGCAAAAGAGATGGTGCCTACTGACTGGGGAGAGACAGTGCTGTGACCACCTCATCTAGAGCATCTAGACTGACCAGGGGTCGAAGCCCCACTCCAGAAAGGCCAGACACAAAAGGTAGCTGTCACCCAAAACAAGGTGTTGGTACAGGCCCACTTCCCTGTTGCTTTTTTAGGACCTCCGGTTGCCCCTCTTACCTCATGCATCTCCTTATGTAATATTATTTGAGTTCTTCCTGGTCCTCGCCTCTGCCTCTCACCAACGTGTAGCAGCCAATGCTGTATATCTCTGAGTCTCCTGACTTTGTCTTTGGCCTCAGACTCTTAGACCCATTTTCCTTGCTTATGCTTGGAATTCCAGCTGCTCTGTGTACCTAGCTCTAGGTATAGCCTGCATCTTCCCATTCGAGCTCTCCTCTGAGAGCCTGCCCCCCGGGCCGATGCTTGTACCGGGGAGGACTGTTTTCCAGGTGGGAGTGTATGAAACGCACCAGTCCTACACCCTTGTTCACTATTCGTACTGTGAGTTGCCTTCACTGTTTAAGCTGTCAGCCCCTTTTTCTGTCTAAGAAACGATCCCTTGACCTTCACTGATTGCTTTCTCCTCTCATCCAGTCTTGACTAAGTATGCCATCAATGTAAGCATAAGGTTCCTTATCCCTACTTCCTCAGGATGAGGGTTATGGAGAGTGAGTAAATGACAGTAATCGAGTATTACTATGTGCCAAGCCATGTTCTAAGTACTTTCTTGGTGTTATCTTATTCAAGCCTCAAAATGACTCTGTAGGGGCGCCTGGGTGGCTCAGTTGGTTAAGCAACTGCCTTTGGCTCAGGTCATGATCCAGAAGTCCCAGGATCAAGTCCCACATCGGGCTCCCAGCTCCATGCGGAGTCTGCTTCTCCCTCTGACCTTCTCTTCTCTCATGCTCTCTCTCACTCTGTCTCTCTCAAATAAATAAATAAAATCTTTTAAAAAATTCTATAAAGTCATTGCTATATGAAGTGATTTTGACAGATGGGGAGAAACAGGCATAGGCTGAGTGAAGGTAACACCCCCGGTAAGATGAGTAGCTGAGATTAGAACCTGTAACTTCAGCACAAATGGCTGGATCATGTCTGGTCAATATGGTCAAGGCCAACGTTTGTCAGAAAGTGTTTCCCTTCCAGCTTATCAGTGTCCACAGAGACCTATGACCCAAATGCTGCTTGGAGAGCTGGTTTAGTTCATGGAGAGATGCAAGTTATAGGTGTATATTTAAGAAAACTTGGCCTCTAAGGACATTTTCGTGGACATAATAAGGATGAAATTGTAGCCTTCTGTAAACAGTGACACGCACTATATGGGCTCACAGCCTTGCTTTCCATCTCTAATTCTAGGTTCAGTGGGACCACACAGGAATGTGTCTCGTCCGTGGGAGGGCATTTCAGGGGTCTGCAAGCAAGCAAGTGCAGAAGCACGGGAACGCCTGTGTTTCTTCTGTTTGTAGCCCAGTGCAGCACCTGCATTGTTCAACAGTCTAGCTGGTATATTTTCAATGCAAACCTTGTTTCTAACAAAATCTGTTTTTCCTTTTCAAAACATAAAATGAACAAGAAAAATTCCATTTATGTAGATATGCTGGCTAATGTTCTACAATAGAAGAAAGATCATCCTACCTCATGTTTCTGGTTTGCTCCTGCCTCCTGATGCTTAGACATTGGGCAGCTAGTTCCTAGTGCAAGAGGAGGTTCTTTTGGACCCAGAGCATGAAGATTCTGGAGAATACCTCTTGTAAGCATATAGATTGTCCTTACCGACAGAGTCAATTGTCTGTGCCAAGGATGCGGTAAGGATAAGAGAGGGTGGGCTTAGACTCGCAAGATCTGGATTTTGATCTGAGTCTTGTCATTTGTTAGGGGTGAGATGAGCGAGTTACTTAATCTGGACCCCAGCTTTTTCTCCTGTAAAACAGCAGTTGTGACCTCAACCCATTCGACTGATAGCTTAAAGAGAGAACCTAGGTAACAGTACGGGACCAGGCTGCCTGTTCCCCTCCATGGCCCCCTTGCCGTGCCGGAAGCCCTTGGAGCTGTGCTGGGAAGTCCCCTGGAGTCCCCCAAGGCCTTCATGTGGAGACGGGTCTGGCCTCAGAGATAGATTGTCGAGGATGAGGCTTCTCCTGCTGGCCCCAGGCCTCCTCTGGGTCTGCCTGTAGTCTTTATTTCGTGCGTCTGAGGTATATTCACAGAGGGTGGACATGAGCAGAGGGGCCAATACAACTTGAACTTAGCCATGTGGTTGCATGTGAATAGTGCTAACATCGTTTAGGTGGTTGAAGTGCTGGGACCTTCAGGCCAAAATGGGGTGGGTGGATTATGGATGGATGTGGCAGTTAGTGTTGTCCTTGCCTTGCTCTTCTGTGGGTTTGTGATGTGTGAATGACGGTCTATACCTCTGTTGTTTCTTTATGCAGCTTTGAGCAACTTTCCTGTGTTTGGGGTGGAGCCATTGTGAGGCCCAGACCATCTTCTAACACTAAATGTTAATATGTTGACTTAAGATATTAGACTGATTCAGGTAAAAACCAGTATGGGGGAAATTCATCCCTGTCATTTGTTCCTTCCCTTGGGGTCCCTTAGTGCCCCACTGGAGCCATCTGTCTACCTTGGGATTGCACCTTCTCCCCCTCCTCCTGGTCTGACCTGTCATTCATTCACTGGTGCCGATGTCTTGTTCTCTCCAGAAGATGGTCTCTTGGAGTGGTGAGGGCCCACTGGGACACGGAGAGGTGATATCTCATTGAGGTTTTTATTTGCATTTCTCTGGTGATTGATCGTGGACAGCATCTTTTTTATGTGTGTGTTGGCCATCTGTAAACCTTTGGGACCATGTTTATTCAGATCTGTGGCCCATTTTTAAAGAGGATTTTTTATTCTTTTGCTGTTGAGTTGTATGAGTTCTTTATATATTTTGGATATTAGCCCCTCAGCAGATGTATGATTTGCAAATACTTGTTACCATTCAGTAGGGTACCTTTTCATTTTGTTGATGGCTTCCTTTGCTGTACAGAAACTTTTTAGTTTGGTGTAGTCCCACTTTTTTTTTTTGCTTTTGTTGCTTTAGCTTTTGGTGTCACGTTAAAAAAAATCATCACCAAGACCTAAGTCGAGGAGCTTTCTGCCTATGTTTTCTTATAGTTTTATGGTTCAGGTCTTGGATCCATTTTGAATTCATTTTTGTTCATGGTGTAAGATAGTGGTCCAGTTACTTATTTTTGCAAGTGGATGTCCAATTTTCTCAGCATTGTTTATTATAGAAATTGTCTTTTCCCCCATTGTATATTCTTGGCTCCTTTGTTGTATATTAATTGGCCATGCTTGGGTTTATTTCTAGACTCTCTATTCTGTCCCATTGATCAATGTGTCTGTTTTTGTGCCAATACCATATTGTATTAATTACTAAAGCTTTATATTATAATTTGAAATCAGGGTGCATAAGCTTGTTCTTCTTTCTCCCGATTGTTTTGGCTGTTGAATGTGCCTTATATATCTCTAAGATTAGTCCTATTAACTCTCCTAAGACTAGGATGTAAAGCCCACCAGTGGAGATGGTGGCTATATTCCTGACCTTTTTTTAACAGGATCTCATTCTAAGAACTTACTGGACCCGTAGGGAGGAAAGAGCTCTTTTCTCCCACATTCCAGCCATAATAGATACATCCCCAGTTATGACCCTTTCCCCAGAGGTGTCTAAAACTTTATCCAAATCAGTGCTATTCTAAGGAGCAATCATCTTTAGGTAGCGTATAGAGGTATATAGAATTTCACAATAGAGGTATATAGAATGGCAGTGCGCTTAAACACATGTGGTCTGTGACTCAGCCTACGTGGGTTCAAATCCTGGCTCTGCCATAGCAGTCTTTGTGACACTGGGTGAGTAACTTAACCTCTCTGTGCCTTACTTTCTATATGTATTATGTGAGAATAAGGGTAGCAGTATATATATTTAAGAGGGTTGTTGGGAAAATACATGAGTTTATGCAGGTATGGCGCTATGGCAACAAGCAGCTGTTAGGCATAGGCTCACCTCGTTTATACGGCTTAGTCCCCGGGTGAATTTTTCCTGCCTCTGCACGCCTCAGCCCACTGTCAGATCCATATGTGGACATCATGTTTTCCCATAGGGCCTGAGGATGTTTCCAGAAGAGCCATTGCAAAGGGTTCTGAGTGAATGCAAACGTATTGGAATAATGGGTTAAACTCAAGCGGATATATGCTTTCCTAATTCTTTCGTCAAACAACAATACGAAAACAAGCCTCCAATCCTTGGGTACCCCTTGTAATTTGAACTTAATATTCCCCTGTGACTTGTCGTTCCCAGTGTGAATCTTTCCTATATATTTGTCATTTAAATACAATTTTTTTGCTATATTTTATAGTAAGGCAGAACTCTAAACATACATATTGCTAAATGGTTTAGATTCTGTATCTTTTTTGTTAATCTTCCTCCTTTTTATCTTGCTAGATGTGAAGAACACTTCTGGGCCTGGAGAGCCAGTCAGCCCTAGTTGTCTAATTTACTTTCATTGAATTTTATGCAGACACTGGGCTAGGTGCTGGGACTGTAAGGATGAAAGGACTTATGAAACAAAAGAACGTTTCATTCAATAAAAATGCTATAGTTTACTTGAATGGCAGGTTTCTTCAGGACATCATGGCCATGTCATATGTATCTACAGTTATTTTTTCATGTGGAAAAAAAAAACAGGGAAGCATATAAGACTTGGAGATTTGATTTCTACATATTAAAAAAGTGCCATAAAGATGTTTTATATGGCTCTCTATGGCCCTTGAAGATCCTGGGAGCTTTAAGAATTTCCATTTCCAGCAGAAATTTGGAGTTGGGTCAAAAATGCAGAGGGTTGAGGGTAGGGCTGCATCCCTGAAGCTCAGACTTGGTACTCAGTGCTCATGTGGAGCCCAGACTGGCTGGCACCAGCCAAGTCCCTCTATTTATGTAGCTCAGCTCACCGGTGCGCAGACAAAACTCTTAAATATGGCAACAGAGATGGAGACCCTTTAAGATGGTGAAAAGAGTATTTATGATGGGAGTCCATGGTTGGAAATGAACCAGGGTAACAACAAACCCAGCTGTGTTCACATGTATTTTTATAAGTTCATCAGGGTTGAGAGCATATGTGTGGCAGCAAATCTTTCTTCTCTCTTACATCCTTTAGAAACCCTGTCTAGGAAGAGGCCTTATTTTTGCCTTAAGGATGATAGAGGAATGGATGTGGTTTATTTGATAGGTCCATGACCTGAGGCTTCCTTTTAGATGTATTCATTTGGCACATATTTATTGAGCACTTGCTATACACTAGGAACTGTAGTAGGTGCTGGGGTTATAGGGGTGAACAAGACAGAGACCCTGCATTCCAGGAATTCACAAATCGGCTGCGAGACAAATAATGTAGAAGTAAACTAACCTATCCCTTGTGATGTAGTGAGCACTGGATATTATATATAAGATTGATGAATCACTGACCTCTCTACCTCTGAAACGAATAATACATTACATGTTAATTAATTGAATCTAAATTAAAAAATTAAAACAAACAGAAAGAGAAAAAGAAAGAGAAAATAAAGTGGGGAGAAAATAAGACAGGAAGGGGGAATGACTATTGCTGATAGGATGATTAGGGAAGTCCTCTCTAAGGAAAAGGAAGGGAGAGAACTTGTGGAGATGTAGCAAGAGGGCCCGGCAAGGGCAGAGGGCTGGGATTTGCAACAAAGCTGGTGTTTGATGAACAGGCAAGATGGTTGTTTGGATGGTCACATGCCCTGGAGTGGGCGGGGCAGATGGGTGGTCCCTGTGCTTTTGTTTTAATTTGTTTTGATTCTCACTGTTCTCTCCAGAGGGAGGGAGAATCTGGGTGAGTATCTGTAAATTTTAGCTAGCACAGTTTGCTACATATTTAGTACATTGTGTCTTATTTTGAGTCACTGCTTTTTAAAAATTGTCTATCTCCCAAACACCGAGTCCACTAGGAGAGTCCTATTATATTCAAGGTCGGTTCCTCGACTTCACTGTCTTTATTTCGTGGCACTTCCTAAGCACATTGCTCAGACATGTTGGTACAAGTGTGAGAGAAGCAACTGCAGGTGGTGACTGAGCACATTTTCATTGTTAGCCACCGAGAAATGTGAAATAGAACAGCAAGTGTAGTGGGAGAAAAGGTGCTCAGTGTAATGAGCCCCTCAGGTCTGGGGAGAGCCTGTGCTTCTTCCCAGCAGAGGCTGAGGGATGTGAAAGACATGACAGGCATTTTGCATCTCAGCACCCCCCCAGTTTTGCCCCCTCGGTTGCAGACTGCGGCCATTTGGGGCCAGACATGTGGAGAATGGGATCTGCTTTCAGCCCTGGTTCTCATTTTCTAAACTGGGCACCCCTCAGCCAACACAAAAGCTATTTCTCATTATGCGTCCTTTCAAAATGCCATCCTGTAGCAGGTAATACCATCACCGGTTCATGTCGGAATTTATTTTCCTTCGCTTTCTGGACTTGCTGCATAAGCACAGTTTCCAAGGGTGTTTTGTCCTTAAGCGGGGCACGTACGTAATAAAATAGTGATGAGAATCAGTACAATGGCACTTTGCCAAATCACTTTTTAATCTTGCCATACTTTGTCTCTTCTCACTTAAAATGAGAACATCTGATGCACTTTTCATGATATTTTCAGCATTAAATACCGCCTTTTAAAAAGATATGCACCAAAAATATCCTCTGTCCTTCTCTTCCAACTCTTCTCTTGAGAGTTTCAGCTCTTGGTTCCTCTTTGCTTGTAACTACATGAGTTTCCTTGTCTGTTCGAAGTCAGGTACAGCCTACTGCCCTTTCTTCAAAACCAAAGGGCCACCCGCTCTGGTTATGGGACCATGCTACTGTGACCTGAATTCATACTTTGATTATAAACATCCCATTTTCAGAAACTCATTGCTTAGCAATGATAGCTGCCCGACAACTAAATCTTGAATTGTGAGATTTTTTTTTTAAATCTCCAGTAACTTGAATGATTTTTATAATCCAGATATGAAAACATCCAAAACATGTTTTTTGTATTATAGGGATTTCTCTCTCTCTTTCTTTCTTTTCCTTTCTTTCTTTCTTTTCTTTCTTTCTTTCTTTCTTTCTTTCTTTCTTTCTTTCTTTCTTTCTTTCTTTCTATTAAAAAGAAACTTGTGGAAAGTTTTGAAGTCTCTTAGATTTAAAAAAAGTGAGAAACATTGTAGCTTTTAGGATGTCAACTCTAGGTGCATTTTTGTAAACAAGAGTTGTGAAAATTCTAACTTACGTAAGTATTCTTAACACTCTGCAGACATTTTTATAGCTTCTAGGTCAGTGCTGTTTATAGACAGAAGTGAGTAAACATACACTGAATAAATGAGACACCACATATTTGTGATGATTGGGTGGCTGTCCCCAATAATTCAAATTCCTAATTGGTGAGCCTAAAGAACTTTGATGAATGAAGAAGTGTCAACCAGGTGGGAACCGTCAAGTGGTTGTGTCTCAAGGATTTTGTCGAGAACTTGGGTGAAGGTGATAAAAAGTGTGCTTCTCAAATTTTCAAGTGACAGGAGACTAGAAGGCATTGCTCAGTACTTGGCTGACACAACCAAAATTTTGGAAGATAGCAATATTAAAATATCATGAAGAACCAATCCCAGAATAACACACTGTTAAATAATAATGGTACATCCTTATGATGAAATACTCTGTAGCTATTACAAAGGATTTTTGAGGAGAACATTTCATGTCCTAGAGAAATGCTTATGATATATTTTTAAGTGGAAAAAAAGTAGGTCATAAAATAATATGAAGAATTTTTTATACTCAAGGAGCAGACAGTATATTTTAATATACATCAAAATGTTAATGGTGGCTACTTTTGAGCAATAGCATTAGATAGAATTTTTACTCTCTTGTACTTATCTGTACTTCACATTCTCTCTCTCTTCTTTTTTTTTAGGTAAATATCGAAATATTTTATAAATAATGGGTCAATAATGACTCTTACTTTTGTGGCTAAAAAACCATCAGTTGCACACATCCAGTATAGTTTAATATTATTACTTTATAATTGCATGATTATTAAGGGTCCATTTGAGAATGGATACTAAAATTTTCACTGTTGGCTTTGGAAACAAATGAGAGTGAGGTGAATGTGGGGGTTCTTCCCGTTACAATAGCAGTGTGATCCTGGGTAATTACTTAACCTCCATGGGCCCCAGTTTCTGTGTGAAATCAGGGATTAAAATGGTCTCTGAAACCTCCTTCTGGTAGTGAACTGTGTGATTTGATGATTCTGTACACCTCCATCCTGACCTCATTTAGTTGTCTTTCCTGGGCGGGGGGACGGCGGGGAGTTGTCTTACTGCCATGTAGAAATCTCCTACGACCCCGTCTTTATAGAGCCCAGAGTGTAAGCAAACAGATTTCAAATTGGGCCTAATCTATTTTACCTCTAAAAGAGAGGGTGTGGGAATCTGTGGCCTTAACAGCAGGCTTTTTCTGTTGTGTGTAAATCTCAGGATGATGGGAGTGGCAAGGATGAGGGAGAGAATATTTGGATGAAAGAGAGCAAGATGGTCTCCAGGCACCCTGCCCCCACTAGGCTGGTGACAGCTCTGGTTTGTTTGTTTGTTTCCTATTTTTTTATCCTTAGAAAGGATAGAAACAAAAATCTCTTAGAAACAAACAATCTTAGAAACAAAAATCTCTTCTGTTTTCCGTTTCTACACACAACACCCACACTTCTGGCCACCAAATGTGTGGAGTTTTCCCATACCCAGCAGCTCTGCGACACCAGCTGGATAATCCTACAATTTAATGCAGTTCTGACCGCCTACCTGGAGTCAGCATCAGATCCCACAGGGTAGGGGCTCAGTCCCACGGGACCTCCTGCACGGACAGGCCAGTCGAAAGCCCAGGTTTTCTGACCGGCTGTAAATTAGAGATTCCTGTGGTTCCATTAATTTGCTCCTAGATTCCATTAATTTGCTAGAACAGCCCACAGAACTCAGAGAAACATTTAACTTATTAGATTACTAGTTTGTTTTAAAAGATATAACTCAGGAACAGCCAGATGGAAGAGATGAGAAGGGCAAAATATATGGGAAGGGGGGGAGCGCCCATGCTCTCTGGGGGCACCACGCTCCCAGCACCTCCTCGTGTTCACCAGGCTGTAAGCTCTCCAAATACTGTCCTTTTGGGGTTTTTGGAGGCTTCTTTGTGCAGACATGATTGGTTAAAATCATTGGAGAAGAAGTCAATCTCAAGCCCTTCTCCTTTCCTCAAAGATTGAGGGGTGAAGCCGAAAGCCCTCCCCCCCTTAATTAAGCAATTGGCCATCCCTGGCCCTCAGCCCCCATTTTTACTGGTTTCCAAAAGTCACCTCATTAACTTAAACTCCAGTGTAGTTGAAAGGGGCTTGTTGGGAATAACAAAAGACATCAGGCTTTCTTAAGGCTCTCTTATCACTTAGGCAATTCCAAGAGTTTTAGGAGCTTTATGCCAAAAACAGGGACCAAGATCAGCTATGTATTTCTTATTATAAATCACAGTATCACAGTCCCGCCCCTACCTCCACGGCTAATGTGGCCTGGGAAATAACTTTTACTTCTTCTTTTAAGTATATTTTACTAAAAGGCCAAATGATTTCAAATTCTGCTGTTTCTTGGTTAATGTCCTCTAGGGATGACAGGTGCCTTAGAGACTGGAATCCTTTCTTGAACATCTCTGATAAGTGCTTTTACGACCTGACCACGACCCCTCCATTCAGGGATGTGTGCTGTGTCACGAACCACCCTTTCCTGTGTGGGCTGGCTTGGGTGTCACATCGCTCTGTGTTCTGTTTCTAGTCCCCAGGACAGCCCATGTCCACAGGTGCGCATGATACACACAAATCCAGATGTCTGAAAGCATAGCGTGCAGTGCTGTGTGACTCAGTTGTGTGCTTTAAAACACAGCCTGAGATTAGATTAATCTTTCTGGCAGCCTTCCCACCCTGGCATGGCCTGCCTACTGTGAGCATCTTCTGGGTGCCGGTCGTTGTGCTTGTCACAGTGTGAATTGAGAGACACGCTGAGTTACTGACCGTGAAAACTCCTCTCATTCGTTTCATGGGAACTGTTGTGACACAAGATTTTCTCCCAAAGTAATATTTTCTGTTGTTATTTTAAATTGATGTTTTAGGTTTTTTAAAAGTAATTATACAAGTTGAGGACCTATTTTAATATCCATTTCAGTTGTCTGTGACATTTCAGAAACACAGCAAAGAACAGAAATAAGAGATCTAGTATGTAGGTTATAGAGGTAATGAAAAAAAATGTAGTGCGAGAGAAACTTAATGAAGATACATTGATATGAAAGTTAATGTGACCTAGCAGCCCTTAGGGCCCCTCTTTCATGACGACAATACTGTCATTCCCTGATGTGGTATCACCCCCCCCCCCCGGGGAAATGGCTTGGGTGTCTTAACTATAGCTTCAAATTTCTTTTTTGATGAGCAGGTGATAATAATTATTAATGATAATAAATACAATACCATTAGCTGCTGTTTTATTATATGTGAACCATGGGTCAGACACTGTAGTAAGGACGTCATGTGTAGCATCTTGTTTAATCTTCACAACAACTTTAAGAAGTAGGTATTAAACCCCTTTTATACACAGAAAGCCAAAGCTTACAGACACAATGCAGCACCACTTGGAATTTGTTCTCAAGCCCATTGCCTGAACTAGGGCATGTGAACTTCCTAGAGTACCATGTTGAGAATGGAAGGTGTAAACTAATGAGTTCATCACCACCTCCTCAAAGACAACACTATCACAATAATTTGATCTCTGCCATCAGTCTTTTTTCTCATATGTCAATACCATGGGCGCAAGAGTTATTTTGAATGAAAGAAAAATGTGGAAATGTTGATATGTGGATGTGTGAGCATTTTCACCATTCAGAATTTTTACTGTTGACTTGTCTGAGCATGCATGGGGGGTGGTGCTGGGAGTGTATGTGAGCAGCAAGGGGATCCTGGACCCTTTCCTCTAAAGCAGATGGTTCCTGCCTAATTTCGTTTTTTTTTTTTTAACTGAGTAAAGTTTTTGTGAGGATTCTTACTCTGCCTTGTCCAACACATCAGTATCACATGTCTTTATGGAGACTGATACGATCACCTCTAGTTTCGCATCGTATTTCATTCTGTGCTCTGACAGCGCCACACACCATGGCAGCTGCCCCTCATCAGAGCAGTGAGCATACGACTTCTAGACAGATCTGCCCTGCATTCTTCCTAACTGGCCCTCTTGACTGATAACACCTGGCCAATTTCCAACTCCAAGTGACCTCGGCAACTTCCAGCTGGTAAGACTCACGTGTCTCCATTGGGCAAGTGGTGCTGAGGTACTAAGGCCGGTTTTTGCAAGTTACTTGGCTTTCTGAAATGACAGTGACCTCTAAACAAGAAGCTGTGGGCCCCTCTTTGTTAGGAAGTGACATGAACCATGCTACCTAGGCTTTTGTTGTTGTTGTTGTTACAGAGAAGATGAAGACTCTGGCATCATATAGGACCAAGTCAGGATTCCATATTAAGGAGGACACTTTTTTCTCTTTGTCCTGTCCTGGGCAGGGAGCACATGATAATCATGCTTCCTGGGGGACGTGCTTCCCTGTTATCGCTAAACCTGTCAGCTCCAGAATTTCTGCTTTCCTCTGCAAGGAGAAGTTGGAGAGGAGCTGGAGAAGAGCCCAGGGCCTGATGGGCTGGAACCCAGAGCCAGGTGCATAGGGCACAGTTTCTCATGGCATCAGGGCTGGTCAGCATATTGCCTCTGCTTGCCTCTGACCTCAGCCTAGCTCTGGGTGAGGGGACACAGAGCGGGACAGATGGCCAGGGGCTTCCACATGCTCACAGGGTGAAGTATACGTCCTCCAGAGGCGTGCTGTCTGTGAGGTGAACAGTGACTGTCAGGGTGATAAAGATTGGGTGGTGTGGCAATTGAAGGCAGACTTGAGTCCTTGACCTTTGGAGCCCAGACACCGATTCAGCAGTAAAATAAAATGTCTGTTTATTAATGGCAATTGAAGGCCAGGACTGTTGGCCTCTACCCTTTCATCTGTCCCATAAATTTAACATGGTCTGACCTCCTGTGAAACAGAATAATAAACAAGTCACATGGTGGTATGGATTTTAAGATATTTTTTTTCTGATTGCTTTTTTCTTGACAGGTTTTTTGATGATCTGAGAATAAGTGAAAGGTAGAGAGGAACCTGGTAGATTTCTCTTATGATTATTTCACACACACGTATTATTGTTCCGTACTCCTTGGTGTCACCTGCTGGACTTGGGGGCTTTACTCGTAAGGCCAGGCTGCGGCTACACAGCTGCCCTCATTTCATTTCTTATCAGAGGCATACAGATAATCGGGCTTATAGGAGATATTCCCTTCATTATAACAATCGATCGAGGCTGGGTAACATCTTGAATAGTTTCTGCCCCGTGTTTCTAGAACTACAGTGGTGGGGCATTACATGACCCCCGTCATGAGATGTCAAGATGAGCAAGAGAAGGTGTCTCCCGTGTGGTCACGTTTGTACGTCACCGCTTCCGATCTGTGCCAAGTTGACCTGAGGGAGGAACTGTGCCAGTGCTCTCTGTCCAAGGTTTTGACCTCCATTAGGGGAGGTGGCTGTTTAGAGCTCAGAGAACCACCTCCTGGCCAAATGATAAGAATGCAGCCGGCCACTGTCCAAAAAGGGAACCCCGGGTGGTGACAGGAGTGGGCTGCCCGTCTGTGCCTCACAGACCTTTCTGTCACACCCCTTACCATAATTTCTAATGATATATTTGTGTGTTGTTGTTGTTGTTTTTCCTGGTGTTTGTCTCCCCCAATCCCTGAAGCTTCTAATATACTAATTAGTGTACTTCCAGCACACAGGACAAAGTAGTCGTTCAATAAATATTGAGTAAATAAGTGAACTTCTCTGGAGTTACTTTGGCAGTGTATATGACAACATATAGCCATTAAAATGATGCTGGTAAGGCATTTGTAATAACATGAGAAGGTATTGAAGAAACCCTAAGTAGGTAGTCAATTTGAAGCATATTACCCATTCCCACCCCCATTGCGACATCTCCCAACACTGGGTGGGATATGATCACCTCTTAAAATTGCTTGTTTTCTTTTTCTTTCTTATTGATATAAAATAGTGTCTTATAATTACTGTCCCTTTGATTCAATTAAATATAGGATACTAAAAGACATAGAGTAGGCAAACTGTGAGCCCATTTTTATAAAAAAAAAAGATAGCACATGCAAACTAAAGAATGGTCAATAGAAAGGACCCATCTTGTTAATGGTGCTTTCTTTTGGTTCATGCGGTCAGAATGCATTTTCTTCCTTTCTCTCTTCCTTTTCCTTTTCCCTCCTTCTCTTTCTTTTTCTTTCAGTTCCAGTTTGGCTAGGTTTTCTAAATTTTGTACCAGGAATATGAATTACCTTTTTGAGTGATGGAAATTAGCTTAAAATCACTTTACAGAAAGTGATGATTATATTTGTTTTAGTGTGCACAGAGCAAAGTTGTCTGAGCACACTGAGCTCAGAGGAGTTGTGAGTCTATGACTGTGTGTCATAGCCCCACCCTAACCCCCTCCAGTAGGTTTGCCCTTCATGAGCTCAATTCTGCCTGTTTCCAGCTTTACCTATGTTACATGAAATAATTACAGTATTTTCTCTCACCAGGGAAGTAACTGGGCCACGTTCCTAATGTGTGCAAGACATGCCTCTTGGTAGTGAGTGTTTGGGTAGAGCCCAGGAGTGGAAAGCTTTTGCCTCTCCTCCCCAGCAAAGGGAGAGGTGTATGAGGTCCCCCTGGGGATCCTGCGTAAAATGCTTTTAATTGCCCTCTAAGCGATCTGTTCTTGACTGTAGATAATTCTACACCATACCATTTGTGGTTATCTTGGCTATGGATTATTAAATAACCTTGCATCTTATTTATTACTGGTACATATAGGGAGACTTTAAGCTCCTGGTAGGTGGAACTATTATCTTATGTGGAACTTATATTCTTAGAACTCTATCTGCAATCTATATTTCATCATTTAGTACTAAAATTATATGCAAGTTTTTTTTTAAGATTTTATTTATTTATTTGACAGGAACACAGCGAGAGAGGGAACACAAGCAGGGAGAGTGAGAGAGGGAGAAGCAGGCTTCCCGCCGAGCAGGGAGCCCGATGTGGGGCTCGATCCCGGGACTCTGGGATCATGACCTGAGCCGAAGGCAGACACTTGATGACTGAGCCACCCAGGTGCCCCTATATGCAAATTTTGCATTACATATTACAATATGAGCATCCTCTCGATTAATTCTTGCATTAGATGTAGTTCACAAGAATAAAAATTGTCATGGGATGGAGGAGAAGGGACAACGCTCCCTTATGGAAGAATTCCCATTATTACATGTAGATGAAATGAGGAAAATAAAAATTTATCATTAGAATACCGAAATAAGGGCACCTGGGTGGCTCAGGTGGTTAAGCCACTGCCCAGGTCATGATCCTGGAGTCTGGGGTTCGTGTCCTGCATTGGGCTTCCGGCTCGGCGGGGAGTCTGCTTCTCCCTCTGAGCTTCTCCCTTCTCATGCTCTCTCTCACTTACTCTCTCTCAAATAAAGAAATAAAATATAAAAAAAAAAGAATACCGAAATAATAATTGCTGTAGGTAATAGGTGCTGAAATTAGTTGATAAAAGTTTAGGAGAAATAGGATATTTAGGGGCGCCTGGGTGGCTCAGTTGGTTAAGTGTCTGCCTTCAGCTCAGGTCATGATCCCGAAGACCCAGGATCGAGTCCCACATCGGGCTCCCTGCTCGGCGGGAAGCCTGCTTCTCCCTCTCTCACTCTCCCTGCTTGTGTTCCCTCTCTAGCTGTGTTTCTCTCTGTCAAATAAATAAAATCTTTTTTTTAAAAAAAAGAAATAGGATATTTGAATAGTCTGAAAGTCAGTCTCCCTCCAAGATACATATTTATAATTACAAAGAGAAAATAATAACTTTACAGTTAGAGAACTCTGCAGACACCGAGCACTCAGGATTAATGTCAACAGTAATAAACATATTCTTATTTTGTATCCCTGGATAGGATGCTATGAAAGGGGAGGATCACCTCTGTGGTATTCTTCCCTATAGGCATAATCCTAGTCTGATCATGATAAGACACGACACAAACTCAAGTCAAAGTACATTCTACCAAATACCTGACCAGTCCTTTTCAAAAGTGTCAAGGCCCTGGAATACAAGGAAAGACTGTGAACCTGTCACAGATGGAGGAGACTTAAAGAGATGAGACAAGTAAATTAAACCTGGGCTCCTATATTAGATCCTGGAAGAGAGAAAGGACATTAATGAGGGAAAGTGGTGAAATCTGAAAAACGTACGTATTATACTCATGTGACTTTCTTAGTTATGGTGAATGTATTTTTGCCTTTCTCAAAGCAAGAAGCTAAAAAAAGCATGTAAATGGACATTTATACCCTTCAAGTAAACATACAACTTTGCTCATGCGTATTGTCTCGCTTGATCATCTCCATTAATGGCAGGAAGCACAGCCTACATGGAATCCGAAATTACAGATAGTGGCTCACACTGGGCTTTAAAATACAGTGCATAGAACTGTTTTCCCTTCTTCAGATGTGCCTTGTGATTAACCTAACAGAATATGAGGTGAGGCCAAAGAGGTTGGATGCCTAAAAAAATTCATAAAATGGATGACCCATTTTATAGGAAACTGAAAGTTCTGTCTCTAAAAGGGTAGTTGATTTTGGTGACGATTTTTTGCTAGTGGGAAGCAGAGACTCAAAACAAACGAGAGGGCAGATCTGTTGTTGTGAGAATGGATTCTGAGCACAGCGGCTTCCCCGGGCAGTTGGACGTCTGTGAGGCACATGGCCGCTGTGGAAGGTGGCAGTTAGTTAGAAGCAAATCTGCTTCGATTCACTGACATGTTACTAGGTCGGCAGCAATCTCCTGTAGTCACCATGGCTTCATATTAAAAAAGCAGGTATTTTTTTTTTTGTTTTTTAAGATTTTATTTATTTATTTGACAGAGAGAGAGATCACAAGTAGGCAGAGAGGCAGGCAGAGAGAGAGGAGGAAGCAGGCTCCTTGCTGAGCAGAGAGCCTGATGCGGGCCTCTATCCCAGGACCCTGAGATCATGACCTGAGCCGAAGGCAGAGGCTTTAACCCACTGAGCCACCCAAGCACCCAAGAGCAGGTATTTCAGTTACAGTTGTAAACCTGTGAGTAGATTTATTGTTGTTGTTGAAATTGGCATTCAAAGACTCAACCCGGAAGTCCATACTGAATCCTTAAGTTGGTGTTTGCTCAGGGTAGCTCCCTAACTCTTTCACAGTAGTCAGCTCCGAGGCGTGGCTCGGCCTCACGCACGGTACCCTCTGCCTCTTCCCTGCGGGAATCTTCCACAATGGCCTTGTCACACTGCCTGCTCTTCTGCAGAGCACTGCCTATCCTTGACCATCAGCCTCTGTTTGTTGTTTCCTCTGGAGCATCCTCACTTTTCTTCTCTCTCTCCGAGAAATTTGTATTCATCTTTGGTGCTCAGGCCAGCAGGTGTTTCCTCTGTGAACTCTGCCCTGATCACAGGATTCCATATCCCTTTAGTATAACATTTAGCTTGCTGTTTCTATTTAAGTGAATCAAATTCATTCATTCATGTACTTATTTATTCATCTGATATTGATTGCCTGTTATGGGCTGGATACTTGAGGAACTAGAAAGACAGCAGGAAAAGCACAGACAGTTCCTGACTTTATGGGCCTCCATTTTAGCAGGGCAGGCAGACAGAGCTAATTAAGTAATTACGGTTATGAGAAAATGATCTGTGTTCCTATTTCCATGGCTTGATTCTGAGTTCTTTGAGGGCATGGATTTTGTCTCCCTTCTGTTTATAGCTCTAGTGTGTAGACTAGCAATCTGCAGCTAGTAGGTGCTCAATAAATGCAGAAGTGAACTGAGCACTTACTGTGCCTGTTTAGGGCACGTGATTATGTGGCTGATCGCTGTACTCTCAGCAGTCTCCCAGATTTTTCTTTATCATCTATGAACTGAGCTAATCAAAGGAGACTTCCTGATTTTTCTCTCTGATGTATTGGAAGTGCTGCTTCTTTCTTTTTACATATGGTGAGGTGACGTATGTGACAGGACCCAAGCAACACGGACTCTTCTCGACCTTTCTATCTCAGAGCACTAGCTCTAGGTCAAGCCCACGAGGGTGCATTGGGTCCTTGGAATGAAGGTCACATTGCTGTGTCCTGGCTGCTAGTGGGGCTGGAACCCAAGGCTTTATTTGTATTTTCATCTTCTGTCGTGAAGGTGCTCCACTTCCCACAGAACATAAAATAAGGTAGTCCCTAAAAAAGAGTTTCAGTGCCTGTCAGGAAAACAGAATTGTAAATATATACTAATCACTGAAATGCAATTGGTTGATGGTTCGTAAATTCCAGCCATTTTGTGTTGAAGCCGATAGAAAATTTGGACAGAGTAAATGCTTCTGCAGGAGTTTGAATCACAGAGTATTTTAAATGTGTGTCAGGTCGTTTGCAAGCTGCATTTTTCCTCTTTAACCCTATCTCCAGTGTGATCAGGTCTGTGACCTGGCGCTTGTAATTTTCCCAGAACAGTACCTTTTACAGAAAGACAGCATGGTGGGATGTAATTTGGGGAAAGGGATAGAGTCCCTGCTTGCATACAGAAATCGCATCTTGAGAAATCAGGGAATTCTAGTGAACCATTTAGTCAGTCAACAAAATTTACTGGCTGTCCAGTGTCCAGTGTGGTTGGTGCAGAACTCGTATTAGTAAGGTTTTCTAAGACATCTATGAAAGAATATGTTGGCACATGAAATCATTGGGGAAAACAAGAATTATAAAAGTGTTAACCTTTCAAGCCAAACCCAATTTTGTGGTAATTAAATAAATGGATGACATTTGCTCTGGTGGTATTCTGGACATATTTTCTCAAGCCCCGCATGAACTGTAGGATCAGCTACACTGTGATCAGTGACACTCTGTTCTACAAATCTCTGTTAGAGGCCCACCTTGCATCTAGTTTTGTGCTTGGCTCAAAAGAAAGACAAAGATGGGAGAAGTTGGAGAGCCTGCCCTTAAAAAGCAGGTCTCCTGACTGAAGAGACAGACAGGTGGGCTTTGGAGCTATGCAGACTTGAGAAACTGTCATTCCCGCCATTTTCATCCTTGCAATATGGGGTTATTGATACCTGCCTCATTGGATTCCTCAGGGTAGTGCACGTACAGTGCCTAGTTCAGTTCCTTGTACAGCGAGCATCACTGTTGTCATTGTCACTTAGAGGCCAGAGGGTAGGCAGGAACCTGGGTTTTACAGAGGGAAATCATGTTTCAATTTTATAATTATATGGCTAATTGGAAAATATGATAAAATCCCCCATGGACACAATGAACCATTTTTTACTTACTTTTACATTTTTGTGTTTGCTGCAGCCTAGCGGGAGGTCCATTAACCCAAAAGGCCTCATTATAGTTTTAGGTGAGGGACAGTGAATGAGGAGGCTGGCTTTCCGATAGCTGTCCACACTGTTTTCAGCTTGGAGTGGGGAACTTGGAGTAGGAGGGAGCCTAGAGAACCCTAAGTCCTTTGATCATATAGCCCTTCTGAGGGGGGCTTCACTATTCGCCACAAAGTAAAATCCCCATACACTGGGCTCATGCAAAAAGAGGTACAAAAATTCTTTGTGAAGCATGCATAAATAGTTCTTTGGAGATCATCCTTACTCCCATTTTCACTCCTGATCATGGATAATTGAAATTCACCTGCAGTTCAAACTGGAGGTAAGATATTGGTAGCACCCTTGCATGGGGTCTTTGTACAAGGTAGGGGTCCTAGTCCCAGAAGTGCTGACTTACTCCTCAGCTAAGAGATTATTCACATTTCTAGAACACACACAGTCTCTTATGACCTGAAGAACTATCATTTTTGTTTATTGATTAAGATGGGTAATAGCCTAGAGGAATAACTCTTCTCCAGATGACTCTCCTTCCCTGAACGTGGGGTTTGTGTGTGTCCATCCAGCCTGTGGTTTGCCTGGATTGTTGGTAAGAAGAATTGTTGTAATGAAGAGCAGCAGGGGAGGTCCTGATGATATTTTGCTGAGGATGGGGATGGCTGACTTCTGCTTCTGTGTCTCCTTCATGGTCAAGAATATCTGAAGGACTGTGCCTCATGAGAGAAGTGGGCTCGTTTTTGAATCGCTGTGGGAGTTAACATGTGAAGTAGACAATACCCTCAGCTTACCAGAGGGGCAGACCTCGCTCCCTAGGACAGGTCTTGGCAACCCTTTGAAATCCACTGTTTCATCTTTCTGATAGGATTCCAATTCTCCAGGGCTGTTGTCTGGATGGAAGGACTTCTGGCTGCCTCCCCTGCTGCCTCGTCAGTAAGCAGGGTGGGTGGGCAAGCTTGTCTGCCTCGACCCCTGAGTGGGTCCTTCCTGAAGCTGCATGTTCGTTCAGCAAAAAGCCTTCCGTGGATAGGACTGTGGCTTCTGGCCTCATCTCTACAGTGCTTCGCTCACTGTGGAGCTCTTTGGTAAACTCTGTATTGGCTGTTAGTCACTTAGCGACTTACAAGTCTGGGGATGGAAGATAGGGTCAACCCGGTCTTTGTGATAATGGAAACTGCTGTGTTGAATGAAAGATGAAGGAAAAGGATTCAGCATAGGAGGGCAGCAGCCTAGGAAGCAGGCTCATGAACTAAGATAAGGAATACCATGGTTGTCCAGTAGGACGTAATTAGGAAGTCAATGCTGAGGGTAGTTTCAAGTGAAGTTCAGTGCTAGAAAGGTCACCAAAAATCTTCTGTTTAGCTTCCTCATTTTTTTCAGGTATGAAAAACCAAGGCCCAGAGTTTAAAGTCATGCAACCACTTTTTAGCAGACCTGATCCTGGAAACTGGAGTCCTATCCCGTAAGTGTGAGTCTACACCCTGCCACACATTGGTTGTTCTGAACTGTGGCAGATCATTATCCTTGGTTTATCCTTGGGCTGGTGGGCCCAGTGATGCCCAGTAATACCTCTTGTGGATTTGTTGTGAAGCTTAAATGAGACAAAGCACAGGAAGCCCCTTGCCTAGTTACAAATGTGAGTGACCATGAATGATTGCCATGTTCACCAGCCAGAACATGATGCGGGCCTGGGCCTCTTCAGGTTCTTGCTTTTCTTTTCTTTTTTTTTTTTTTTATTATTTCTTTATTTGACAGAAAGAGATCATAAGTAGGCAGAGAGAGTGGAGGAAACAGACTCCCTGCTGAGCAGAGAGCCCGACGTGGGCCTCGATCCCAGGACCCTGAGATCATGACCTGAGTGAAGGCAGAGGCTTTAACCTACTGAGTCACCCAGGTGCCCTGGTTCTTGCATTTTTTTTCAAGTTTTGTGAATGGGATTGTCCCAGCACCATCACCTTTGGAAAATCTGGTTTTGTTCCCAGTTTTCTTTCCCATAATAACAATGACTTCGTCTTTAGTGGTTTGAGGTTCCACTTTCATTCACGGGTTCATTATCTCACATGATGCCTGAGGTCAGCAGGGCTCATTATCACACTCTGCTCTGGAGATAAATAATGAAAACAGACCTCATCCAAGAACCACTGTGTCAATTATATAGCGGCTTAGGGAAAGGCCGGTGTGTACTTCAGATGTCTGTGTTTCTTGGTACAATACTGGTACCTGTATCTAGTGAAGTAGGAATCCATTCATTCCCTCACTCATTCAACAAAATTTTATTTTCTGTTTGCAAAAAAAATGTAATTGCTACAGCAAAAAACCTATACCACGTGTTATTGCTGAAAAAAAAATGACCTGCACGAGATTTATAATAAGGGGTAAAGAACAAATTTGTTATAATAGAAGGTATCAGTAGTGATCACAGCACACACTTATGTGTTGCTCTTTTGCCAGCCACACACTGTCCTTCGTGATTTCTGTGTCTGTTATTTGAGTTAAATTTGAGTTAAATCATGCAGGAACCTTCTGAGACAGACTTTTTGTTATAGGTAAGGGAACTGAAGCACAGAGAGATTAAGTGACTTGCCCAACATTGCCAAGCCAGTAGGTGGTTGAGCCAGGCGTCAACTCCAGGTACACGGGCAGCAGTATCCACACTTAACCTCTTTGCTACCCTGCCTCTGAAATCAGCAGCTCCATTAGAAAGAGGAGGGCACATAATTGTAAATAAGAAATGACTCATAGCTTGAGGTTTCACAGTTCACATCTTGGTGTGGTAAGGAGAGATCAGGCCAAGGTCTGATCAAGATCTGGAAATTAGAAAAGTTTTTTTTTTTTTTTAATTTATTTATTTGACAGAGAGAAACACAGCCAGAGAGGGAACACAAGCCGGGGGAGTTAGAGAGGGAGAAGCAGGCTTCCCGCCGAGCAGGGAGCCCGATGTGGGACTTGATCCCGGGTCTCTGGGATCATGACCTGAGCCGAAGGCAGTCGCTTAACCAACTGAGCCACCCAGGTGCCCCTAGAAAAGTATTTTAAGAAATGTATTTGCGGGGTGCCTGGCTGGCTCAGTCAGAAGAGCATGTGACTCTTGATCTTGGGGTCATCAGTTCAAGCCCCACATTGGGTGTAGAGACTACTTAAATGAACAAATAAATAAAATCTCATTTAATTTAAATTTAGAAAAAAATAAGTATATTTACATAAATTGATTCCTTCTCTCTAAAGTTTACTCACTGTAATTCACACTTTGTGTAAAACTTCAAGGCACAAGTAAGATGCTGAGGGCTACCAGTTTTTTCTGTTTTGAAATGGTGGCCTGAATACATCTCTTAAAATTTGCAAATAGTGATTTGATGAGTTATATGAATTGGTGCTCCCATTACGGTGGCCTGGATTGTGGCCTGTACATGTCAGGAGTCCTTTGTGCTCAATTTATTGTTGAGTAATTTTTTGTGTGTTTCCTTTTATCCACCTTTCCGTATGTTTTACAACATGGTACTTCCTGATACCAGTCGATGTTGGTCAATGACATTCAATTACTGAGGAAGAGAGGCCCTGGGAAATAAAAGGCTTTCCCAATTCTGTGGCTCACCTCTTGTTTAAGTATTGATATTTGTAGTCCTGGAGGCATGGCTTTGCAGACATTCAGGAGTCCTGAGCCTGCACTGAGCCCTGAACACTTGCTTGTCACCTGAGACTATTAGGGACTCGTACTACCCAACCTCGGTAGCCTCTTCTCCACTTCGTCTCTTTTCTACCTCCCAGCCTAGCCCAGCCCTGGCCATGATGGCACTTTGGGCTGGAGGGAGGCTCCTTCACGCTCCCCCACTCCTGGGCACTGAGTCTGTGCTGGAACCTCCAGCCCTGTCCGGATACTCGCCTTTAGGAGCCAGCTTGGTGCCATCTTTATTGGGCATCTCACCTGGTTCTGTCAACTCACAACCCCTGTGCTCCCGTCTGACTCGCCATCTGGGACGCGGAAACTTGTGCCATTAGACCTTGCCAGTGCCAGGCCTCTCTCAGATCATTCTTCCTGCCTCAGGGGCTTTTAAAACTGCCTCTCCTACTGATGCCCCGAACCCCTTCTCATGTTCTCTTTGCCCCTCATCTTTTCTGGGTTCTGGGTCTTTATTATTCCATGGTGGGCACTTGTTACTATAGACAGGCCTCAGGTGGAATATAGTCAACTTTTGAATAACCCATACTTTTGTTGCTTGCATGTTGAGACACCTAAACTGCCTTTGGTATGCCAGGTTCAAAGTTTTGAGCAGTGGCTTGTGAACAAATATTGTGAGATATGGTTGGCTGCACTATCTTCCAGACAGTAGTTTGAATCCAGAAGCATGCATATATGGGTCAGGCATGGTGCCAGAGCTAGAGTGCTGGCCTGTCCCTTGGAGCTCCCACTCCTGGGGGCTTTCAGCTCAGTCCTGCCACCTTTAGACTCTGTGAACAGTTGGGTTTTGAAACCAGACAACAGAAATTCTGTATAAGTGAAAGCAAAGGTTTTTTAATTCTATGGTAGCTTGATGATTGTATGATATAGAAAACTGCTTCAGGTACTTTTTCACCAAAAATAAAAACTTACAGTAAATGCTTCAGTTGGAATGTATTTTATTAGCTTTATAAATCACCTTAGGGCCATATTTATAGAATCATAAAGAGTCTAAAGGGGTCCCTTAAATTTTTCAGTTATACTTTGCTGCATTTTATTGGGGGAAATTATGTGCTATAATGGTATTTGGAAATCCACCTAAGTTTTAAGACAAGGACCTCTGTCTATGGTGGACATATATTGCACAGATTCATGTTCTTTGATGTTCATTCAGTCTTTTTGTCCTTTTACAACATCTTGTACAATGTAAGTGATGATCCAAGCTGGAAAACAGTTAGCATGGAAGTCATTAAGCCAGAGTTTTAGATAGTGGCTTGACCCAAACTTAGTTTCAGATATAGTATTATATATCTGGGAGTCTTTTAAGTTCTTTACATGAATCATACGATTTCATCCTTAAAATAACCCCATGAGGTAACCTGTGAACTATGACCTGGAGAAGATAAGTAACTTGCCCGAGTTCAGCTAGGTAATCAGTGGTTGCCCCAGGATTTGAACCCAGTCGGTTTGATTCTAGTTCCACCATGTCATAGCTCCTCCTTTCTTTGGGCCTGAAGTTTCTCATCTCTCAAATAAGGGAGTTGGATTACACAATTCTCTGTTCTCAGCTGGTGGGAGACTGGACAGTGTGCGTGCTCACACAGGTCCCACATACACACATGTTGGCCGAACGGTCTGGTCGAATGCTTGCATGAATGCTGTGTGTGATGCCCTGGAGGAAGACAGAATCTTCCTGCCATTCTGCGTGCACTTTCAGAGGAGAAGCAACTGTTTGTCTCTTGCTAATTGGCTTCCGCACTTGTGATTTTTACTGGGAAAAGTGCCACAATGTTGAGAACCTTTTT
Source organism: Spilogale gracilis (assembly GCA_004023965.1). Lineage (NCBI taxonomy): Eukaryota > Metazoa > Chordata > Mammalia > Carnivora > Mephitidae > Spilogale > Spilogale gracilis. The sequence continues at coordinate 60,867 of PITA01005463.1, read as the reverse complement.
TAAAGAGGGGAGGCTCTTGAGACACAGCCCAGCAGAGCACAGAATGTCTTTTTAAACATCTAATTCTGCACAAAAATGAAGAACATGGGTCTTAATTGAGGATAAATTTCACAAAAGCATATTTGAGCTCCAATGTTTATTCTGCTAGACACATCTAAGTAAAATGTTGCTCAGGCTTTGGAACCCAAGTGCTAGAGCTTGCTTGCATGGCTTAGAGAACACAGCAGTCTCCATCCAGCCGGGACTCATCACTTCCTGAGCTTTGCAGAGGGTAATGGCCTACTATGGAATACTCTCTTTAGAATATTCTGGACAATATAGAAAGCGTTAGTTTTTGTTGGTGTTGGAAGGTACCTCAGTCTTCTGTGTCCCAAATGTACAAGGAACTCAGTGCAATCTGACAGGTGCTTATGTTGGCAGGATGTTCTCATCAGAGCAGCCCCTGAGTGTGGTGATAGGATGGAGAAGCTCCCCTAAGTAGCCTTCCTTCACATTATGCAGAGTAGAACATACCAGGGTCACTGAGTAAAATAATCATTGAATATTTTAATAGGAACAGAGATTACCTTACTGCATTTAGTACCACAGACTAACTTTTAAAAATCTCTTTAGAATGGGATAGCTGTGCAGGATGGAATAGTCAAGTTGCCTTTCAGACCCTTGCTGTCCGCTTTGTGTGTGCGTGTGTGCGCACATGCGTGTGTGAGGGGTGGGGCGGGGAGGGGGCATGGTGTTTGTGGGCATGTGTTTCTGAGTCCATGTATGAGGATACTTCTGTTTGCCTTAACATTTATTTCCAGATCATTTGTTTCCAGGAGAGAAGCAGTAGATAGGTGGGGAAGTTGTGTGGAATTTAGGAAGCCTGCTTGGGTTTTGCCCCACTCTCCTCCAACCTGTAGATGCTGCCGCATGGTCCACCATTGCCACGGGAGCCCCCTCTTCCTGTGCCTCCACCTCTGACCTACACACCATGGCTTGGTGAGGGCCTGGAGGTGCAGAGCTCAGGGCGGGAGAGAGTGAGCATGTGAGAAACTGCTTTCTGGCTTTTCCCCAGGTGACCATCTGCTCAGGGAAGCCTTCCCAGCATCAGCTTCCTCATCTGAGGTAATGCGCAAAAAGCCTCTAATACAGGGCCTGGCATACGTGGCCGTTGACCAAATGCTAAGTGAGTGAATAAATAACAGTGGGGATAAAGAAAGTAAAAGTTAAGGGCATCTGATGTTTGATGACCCAGAGTGCAAAGCTGACTGCTTTAATTTTGGTGAGTCTGAGAGGGGAGCTAAAGAACAGGGAGGCTGACACTTGCCCCAGCCTGTGAAGAAAGCAGGACAGGTGTTCTATAGGTAAAAGAAAACAGCGATTAACTGTAAAAAGTGCAGAAGAAGGGGCTGAAGTCACAGCTCAATGGGAAATGTAGTAAATGGGTTTTTTCCTAGGTCTCCTTAAAATCAGAAACCCTCTTCCCTAAAGGTCCAGACTTGTCAGCGTTTTAGACAAGTGGTAACTCACTATGATTACCCCAATATTAATGAGGTAAAACAAAGGCTCTGGACATCAGTAATATTGCAGACATTTGCTTATCAATTCTCAGTAGCAGGTTAAATTATGCCCAGCCAGTGAAAACCGCTGGGATTAACTATGGGGCTCTCTCAGCAACCTAGCCTGCTCCCAATAACTCCAGAGACACACTCCCTTCCCAGTATCATCTTTGAACTTCCAGTCAGTGGAGATCCCATTACCAGGATTAATTGGGGTTATTCCCATGTTTGCAGCTGAAGAATTGTAGAAAGTCCTGCTCATGTGGTTCCTTCTCACGTGTCCTTTATCTCATAGGAAACCTGTGATCATTGACATTTTGTCATTTTGTTGTAGAATTTATGTATAATTTTCTCTGTGTGAAAAACATACATGCTTAAATTATCCTCTAGTGTTTATTGGCTCCTCATTTGGACATGTAGTGGAGAGGGGGTGAATATAGTAGTTTGTGTGATTTACACAGCCTTAATAGCTTAAATTAGCAAAAGAAAATGGGTCCTTCTATGGAGTGAAGCATGTTCTGCCCTTTTTACGTCTTTCTCTTTGACTTGTATGTTTGTGTGGATACTCTGTGCTGAAAGCATAGATTTTAGGTGCAAGTGAAAGAAACAAAACTCAACCCCAAAATGTACTTCTCTCCTCCTTTCCCTCCGTGCTTTGGATTCAATTTAAGTGCAAGCAATTCTTAATCACCTGCTCTCCCAGCTGCCGGGGATGCCAAGCCTTGATGTGTTGTGGGCTGGAGAGGTCTCACCAGTAGGTGGGACAGACAAGTAGACAAACAGTGACGGCAACGTGACAAGCACCACACTGGAGGGAATGTGCTGGTTGCCATGGGAACACAGAAAGAGACAGCAGTCTTTGATTGTAGTGGGAATGGAGAGGCTGGGGAAGGCTTTATAGACATGGCACTTTTTTTCCTCCTAAAGGTCAGTAAGCATTTGTCAGGTAAGGGGTAAGAAGAGCAAGGCACTCTAGGTAGGAGAAATAGCGTGCACCAAAGCACAATGATGGGACGCTGTGGTGTGCTTGAGAACATCTTTGTGTTTTGGTGTGTCTGGCTTCTAGGGTGATAGGTAGGGGAAAAAGATTCATAAAAGTGGTCAGGAGCACTTTAGGAGGAAAAAGTCTTACATGCCTAGCTAGTATGGACTATATTTTGAAGGTTATGGGAATCTATTGAAGAATTTTATTATTTATTGATTAATTGATTATGTTCAGTTAGCCAACATATGATACATCATTAGTTTTTTGATGTAGTGCTTCAGGGATTCATTAGTTGTGTATAATACCTGGTGCTCATCAGCACACGAGCCCTCCTTAATACCCACCACCTGGTTACCTGATCCCCTCCACCCCTCTCCCTTCTGTAGCCCTCAGTTTGTTTCCCGGACTCCAGAGTCTTTCATGGTTTGTCTCCCTCTCTCATTTCTTCCCATTCAGTTTTCCCTCTCTTCCCCTGTGGTCCTCGGCACGATTCCTTATGTTCCACATGTGAGTGAAACCGTATGATAATTGTCTTTCTCTGCTTGACTTATTTGACTTAGCACAATCCCCTCCAGTTCCATCCATGTCAATGCAAGTGGTGGGTAGTCATCCTTTCTGGTGGCTGAGTAATATTCCATTGTATATATGGACCACATCTTCTTTATCCATTCATCTATTGAAGGGCATCTTGGCTCCTTCCACAGTTTGGCGATTGTGGACATTGCTGCTATGAACAAGGAGGTGCAGGTGCCCTTTTTTTCACCACTTGGGTAAATACCTAGTAGTGCACATGCTGGATTGTAGGATAGCTCTATTTTTAACATCTTGAGGAACCTCCATACTGTTACCCAAAGTAGCCGTACCTGCCTGCATTCCCACCAATAGTGTAATAGAGTTCCCTTTGTTCTATATCCTTGCCAACACTTCTTGTTTCCTTTCTGTTAATTTTGGTCATTCTAACTGGCGTACGGTGGTATGTCATTGTGGTTTTGATTTGTAGTTCCCTGATGGCTAGTGATGTTGAACATTTTTTCATGTGTCTGTTAGTCATTCGTATGTCTTCTTTGGAGAAGAAGGCCCATTTATTGCCTGGATTATTTGTGTCTTGGGTGTTGAGTTTGAGAAGTTCTTTATAGATCTTGGATCCTGGCCTTTTATCCATAATGCCAATTGCAAATTATCTTCTCCCATTCTGTGAGTTGCCTCTTAGTTTTGTTGACTGTTTCTTTTGCTGTGCAGAAGCTTTTTATCTTGATGAAGTCCCAAAAGTTCCTTTTTGCATTTGTTACCTTTGCCTTTAGAGACGTGTCTTGAAAGAAGTTGCTGTGGCTAACGTTAAAGAGGTTACTGCTTATGTTCTCCACTAGGATTTTGATGGGTTCCTGTCTCATGTTGAGGTCTTTCATCCATTTTAAGTTTATCTTTGTGTGTGGTGTAAGAGAATGGTCCAGCTTCATTCTTCTACAGGTGGCTGTCCAATTTTCCCAGCACCATTTGTTGAAGAGACTGTCTTTTTTCCATTGGATATTCTTTTCTAATTTGTCAAAGACTATTTGACCGTAGAGTTGAGGGTCCATATCTGGGCTCTCTGATGTGTTCCATTGATCGATGCATCTGTTTTTGTGCCAGTACCATGCTGTCTTTGGGATCACAGCTTTGTAATAAAGCTTGAAGTCAGACACTGTAATGTCCCCACTTTGTTTTTCTTTCTCATCATTCCCTTGGCGATTCAGGGTCTTTTCTGGTTCCATACAAATTTTAGGATTGTTTGTTCCAGCGCTTTGAAAAATGCTGGTAGAATTTTGATCTGGATGGCATTCAGATTATAGATTGGTCTGGGCAGTATAGACATTTTAACAATGTTTATTCTTCCAATCCATGAGCATGGAACGCTTTCCCATCTCTTTGTGTCTTCCTCAATTTCTTTCATAAGTGTTCTGTAGTTTCTAGAGTATAGATCCTTTACCTCTGGTTAGGTTTATTCCTATGTGTCTGATGGTTTTTGGTGCTATTGTAAATGGAATTGATTCCTTAATTTCTCTTTCTTCAGTCACATTGTTATTGTATAGAAATAAACTTTCCTTCATTCAGCAATTTTTTTTGAGAACGTATTTCATGCCAGATATTTTCCTAGGCCTCAGGGAAGTAACATTAAATAATACCTTAAAAATTTTCTACATTCAGGCACACTTAAATTCTAGCGATCAGAGAGTATAAACAGTACAAAAGGTTAATTGTAGGACTTATTAAAAGGTGTTAAGGGCTGTAGAACATAAAAAGCAAGGAACATAGATAAGCAGTCTTAGATATGGGTCAAGAGGGCTACCTTTTAAATAGAGTGCTTTGTTTTACTTGAATATATAGAAAAATTACTTTGGTTTATATTTTTTAATGACTTTTTTTGGTGTATGTTTGAGAACTCAGGTTCTAAACCACATTTGTCTTTTATTCTTGTCCATTATCATTGCTCTTTTATGAATTTGTGTACAGAAACAGTATTGAGGAAACCTCCTACATTGGCTGTGAAGTGGCATTAAAACTCCAATCCACGTCCATATAATGTGTTTACTCCTTCCAGTAATGTGGACAAATATGACAAATTGGAGTCTGGAGATGAGAGAACTAAAGACTAGGCACTGGACTGACTCTTGATTTTAGCTCAGGTTGTGCTTCTGGGGTCATGAGATTGAACCCCGCATTGGTCCCCATGGGGTCTACTTAAGGTTCTGTCCCTCTGACTGTCCCCCAGTGCATGCTTTCTCTCTCTCTCTCTCTTATGTATTTATAAATAAATAAAAGCTTTACCAAAAAAAAAAGGGTAACAGAACCATATTGGAGGGTAGGATTGGTTATTTAAGTGAGACCATTTGCTCCTGTCTCCATTAAAGACAGAACAAGATAGAATGGGGTTAGCTTCAGCAGGAACATTGGAGCTGAAGTGACAACAAACATGAGCATTCCATACTGAAGCAGATGGCTCTGGGACTGGGTGAATTGCTCTCCTCAGGTGCTTCCATACTTACAGAATCACTGATAGTGGTCATCAGTCCCCCTGATCTGGGCTCTGCTGTGGCAGTGGTGAACATGCGCATTGACTGTGTTTGAGGCCCATTTTCTTTGAGCTGGGTGCTGAAGGGTTGCTAAAGGTTGGAAGTGATTGTATTTTATTATATTTTGTTGTGTGTATTGTAAATTGTATATTGCAGCCTATGAAGGGAGACACAAGCCCATGAAGGCTAGAACAGAGGGATCACGGGAGGAGATTTGAGGACAGAAAGCAAGAGCATCAGAGTGCCCCGAGCTCCTGGGTGCTGGGTCATTAGGTCTACACACAGTTAGAACAGACTCCCAACTGGGCATGCCTCAGGAAAGAATAGAGCAGAATGACAGATGAGTTGTTAATTGCAGAAGGTAAGAAGTTTATCAACCAGTGTTCCATTGAAGAAGATGGATTTTAAGATCCTGGCCCAGGTTATTAATCAAATTGTTTTGAAGTTTCTTAAGTCTACCAGAAGGAGTCTCTTTTTGGCGATTGGGTGGATAGGCAAAAGAATTCAGGAAATCCTTAATTTGCCCATGGTACTACAAAGAAATTCCTTATCAAAGGCCTGAAATGGCCATATCCAGGACAAAAAAATGTGTTGTATTTGTGGAACTTGGGATTCTCACCTGGTCTCAGTTCTCAGAAGTAGGTCATGTTCTCTAATAAAACAGTAACCATGGATGTAAGCAGAGTCTAGGGCTGCAGGTTCTGCCTCTCTCCTGTCCAAGGCAGGATTGGTCCTAGATCAGTGGGAGCCTCCTGCTGAGGGCCAGGAGGGCTCCCCTGTTAGTTTTCCTCCTTCTAAAGTGTGGCATTTGAGGGAGGACATGGCAATGGCTTTTCACCCACATTGATCCCTGTGTTGAAATTGATTAGTTATGGAAACAAAAGATCCTCATTTTAAGTATCTGAAGATATCCCTCCATACGTGAAAAGGATAGCTCTGTCTACCCACACAGGGCATCTCTAGGGCCGTGTGTGTTGTGAAGGAGCTTTGAGACTTAGCCAGATATAACCGTCTTGGATAAGAGATCATCAGCTTATCCTGGAGGACAGTAGGGCTGAATAAAGCCTGAAGTGGGAAGTTTATTTGAGGGGACAAAAAGCAGGGCTTTCAAGGAACCAAGAGGGGAAATAAGACAAAACAGAATGTACCAAACCTTCTTTGATTGGGGCAAGGGACAGTCTCTTTACATTAGAGCATCCTATTAACCATGAAAAAAGTATAAAGATACCATCTCAAAATTCCAGGCAGGAACACAAGAGTTTATATATACCAATCTCCCTGGTGCACTTTTAGGTTAGCGAGTTGGGTTTGTGGAGTTCTCAGAAGGTACACGTTTTCGGGGAAGGGAAATTTCTCAAAAGGTATGTGACAGTTGGAGGACCCCAGGCAGAGAATTTTGTCAGGGTCTAGACAAGAAAGTGAGGCAGTTTGTACCCAAATAGAAAATAACTAGGCTGTGATTGACTTGAGGACAAGAGTGGATCAGCAGTACCAGGGACTGAAATATACCTGCTTTACTCCCTGACTCCTGTGAACTTGAGTGTAAATACTAAAAAATAAAACAGGTGGAGATCTCAGTGTCTACGTCCAGTTCTCAGGGTGCTGGAAGCTGTCAGGGAAGGAGCTGGCTGTTTCCTGAACAAACAGTCCAATGCTTTAGCCAGACAATGGGCTTTCTCTCCGAAACGTACAAGCCTGCACTGAGAGAGAATATTGCGATTTAGGAATTATGCCAGATGACTGGGAAGGGACAGATGGAAAAAGTGTAAATATTTATGACATTGAACACTGGAGAGAGAATAATTCCATAAATGAGGACTCCAGGTAATTAAAAACTACTCTGGCTAATAATCTTAACTAATTCTTTGCCTTAAAATATTTTACATAATTTGCTAGTAGTGTATTTGAATTTTGTCTCCTTTCTGTCTCTTTTCTACCTCATTTTCTGTATGTATATACCCCTAGTGAGGATATTGCTCAGTTAGAGAAAACTTTCTGCTCTCAAAAGTATACCAGTAGTTAATCATGTTTCCTGTAAGAACCTCTGGATGTGGGACACCTGGGTGGCTCAGTCAGTTAAGCAGCTGCCTTAGGCTCAGGTCATGATCCCAGGGTCCTGGGATCTAGTCCCACATCAGGCTCCTTGCTCAGCGGGGAGCCTGCTTCTCCCACTGCCTCTCCCCCTGCTTGTTCTCATTCTGTCTCTGACAAATAAATAAAATCTTAAAAAAAAAAGGGGGGGGGCACCCGGGTGGCCCTGTTGGTTAAGCAACTGCCTTCTGTTCAGGTCATGATCCCGGAGACCCGGGATCGAGCCCCACATTGGGCACCCTTCTCGGCGGGAAGCCTGCTTCTCCCTCTCTCACTCCCCCGGCTTGTGTTCCCTCTCTGGCTGTGTTTCTCTCTGTCAAATAAATAAAATCTTTGAAAAAAAAAAAAAGAGAAGAAAAAGAACCTCTGGAGATTTTATTTCTGTTCATTGATTCATTTAACAAATATTTATTGAATACTTATGATATACCAGGCCCTATTCCAAACCCTGAGAATTCCTCAGTAAAACCAGGCAGACAGAAATCCCTACCTGCCTCCTTATAGTTTATATTCTAATGGGGGAAAAAAAGATTATGCATATATTTAAATACAATGTTAGATGGAAATGAGTTGTGGAGAAACAGAAAATAGGAGAGGTGGATGGGAAAAGCCAGAAGTATGAGGGAACATAATGGAGAAGGAATTCCGATTTTATTTTATTTTTTTTTAAAGATTTTATTTATTTATTTGTCAGATAGAGAGAGTGCACGAGCAAGAGGAGCAGGAGGCAGAGGGCAAAGCAGGCTCTCTGAGCTGGATGCAGAGCTCCATCCCATGACTCGGGGATCATGACCTGAGCTGAAGGCAGATGCTTAGCCGACTGAGCCACCCAGGCACCCAGGATTCCAATTTTTATCAGAGTAGTCAGAGACTACCCTACAGATAGGTTGTTGACGTTTGAGCGAAGGCCTGATGAAAGTGAGGTAGCTGAGCAGATATCCTGGGAAACTGTGTTGCAGGCAAAGGAAAAGCAAGTGTAGGTGAGCCTTGTGTATTCAGGGGACAGTGAGGAGGCCGCTGTGCCCAGAGCCAACCAAGGGAAGGAGAGGAAGGTTGGAGAGTCCAATGATAGAAGGTTGTGTAGAGTTCATTGTAAAGGACTTTGGATTTCCCTCTGAGTGAAAGCATTTGAGAATTTTTTTTCTTTTAAGATTTTATTTATTTATGCGAGAGAGAGAGAGAGAGAAAGAGAGAGAGAGAGAGAGAGAATATGAACATGAGCAGGGGGGAGGGGCAGAGGGAGAAGCAGACTCCCTGCTGAGCAGGGAGCCCCATGCGGAACTCTATCCCAGGACCCTGGGACCATGACTTGAGCCAGAGCAGACACTTAATTGACTGAGCCACCCAGGCGCCCAGCATTTGAGAGTTTTGAGCAGAGGAGAGACCTGATCTGGCTTCCATTTCAGCAGGAATGTTCTGGCTTCTCTCTTGGGACTAGAATATGATGGGAAGGACAGGGAGAAGATGGGGTACTAGTCAGGAGACTTTTGAAGTAACCTGGTTGAGAGATGATGGCACCTTAGACTAGGGTGACTGGAGTGAGATGTGAGAAGGGGCCAATTTCCAGATGTATTGTAAAGGTGAAGCTAGGTTGCCTGGGTTGCTCAGTTGTTAAGCATCTACCTTCGGCTTAGGTCATGATCCCAGAGTCCTGGGATCGAGCCCTGCATCAGGCTCCCTGCTTGGCTGGAGGCCTGCTTCTCCCTCTCTCACTCCCCCTGCTTGTGTTCCCTTTGTTTCTGTCTGTCAAATAAAATCTTAAAAAAAACATAAAAGTGAAGCTAATAGAATTTTTTAATTCATTGGGGAAGAGTCAAAGATGACTCCAGTGTTTTTGCCTGAATGACTGGAAGAATGAAATTTCGAGTTATAGAAAGCTGTGAATGGAGCCAGTTTGCATGGGAAAAGGAAGTACCTGGTTTTGGTCCTGCTAAGTTCGGATGTTTGTTACAATCCACATGGAGATGTTGAGCTGGTGATTGAAGGAATCGAGAGCCTAGGGAGAGGTGGGAAGGTCTAGTACAATTGTGGGAGTTATTAGCATGGAGACAGTGGACTACTTGAGATCTCAAGGGAGGGCTGAAGGTGAGCCTGGGCACCCAAAAGTGCCCTCCAAGTGAGGAGGTTTGGAGAAGCAGTGGTCATTGAGGTAGGAGGACATGTTCTTGGGTGCATGTAGCAGTTGGTTCCAGGTGATAGATTGATCAGCTCTGTCAAAGACAATCTGGTGAGATAAGGCCCGAGGTGTCCATATTGGAGCAAACATGGGGGAAGTCATTGGGGACCTGGAAAAGCAGTTTTGATGCAATGATGGGGCCAGAGCCTCAGTGGAGTTTGTTTAGGGAAGGAATTGCTGATTAGAGGCACTAAGTTATGGAAGCAGAGAAGCAGAGAATGGGGACAAAGTCGTTTTTATTTTAAAGATGAGGAAAGTTATAGCAAATTGGTATAGCTGATGTGAAGGGTCCCATAGAGATGGTGTTGATAATCATGTATAAAATACCCAGAATTCAGAAATTTTTAAAGATCATCTGTCATTTGGTTAATCAAGAGCAGGCAACAGAAGTACCAAAGGGCTAACGTGGGATTTCATTCTTTAAAATTTGTTTCTTAAATCATGGATTTTAAGAACCGAAAGGAGTTTTAGAATTTAAGACAATTTGGTGGCTTTCAGAATTTTTATCTGGCGGATGCCTTTTTCCAGTGAAATCTCAAAGGAAAGCCTAACCTATATGCAGATCCCAGTGGAACTGCCAGGGTTCCTTCACTGAGCCCACCCCCACGCCCATCTCGTGCAGGTGATCCTGAGGCCTCAGAGGGAACACTTCGGTTATTCAGAGTAAAGATTCTCCTGGTGTAAGCCAGACACCTCATTTACCAGCAAGGAATCTAGAGGTTAAGATTCTTGCCTGAGGAGAAACACAATATTTAAGAACTAAAAAGAGAAGCGAATTTTCCGAGTTTCAGGACAGTGGACTATTTATGTCTATCGAATGGTGCCTATGGGCATGTTCCTTGTCCCAAGTGCAGGACTCTTGAATGAATGAATGAATGAATGAATGAATGAATGAATGAAGCAGTGAATGGCTTTTAGAGAGAAAGAGCCTGAGGCCCAGAAGTTATGATACCCAGGGATAAATGCTTCCCTTTTACTCCTGTGGGTTTCCTTCTTGGGGCCCAGGTTTGTTCTGTAGAACACTTATGCATTTTTTTTTGAGGATTTTATTTATTTATTTGACACAGAGAAACACAGCCAGAGAGGGAACACAAGCAGGGGGAGTGAGAGAGGGAGAAGCAGGTTTCCCACCGAGCAGGGGAGCCTGATTCGGGGCTCGATCCCAGGTCTCTGGGATCATGACCTGAGCCGAAGGCAGCCACCCAGGGGCCCCACCACTTGGGTATTATTTATGTCGGTCCTGTGAGTTGGGTGTGGTCCTCATAGGCTGCATACCTCAAATGCAAATGGAAACATCTGGACAACTTAAAAAATTCTTGTTGAGTTTTGTGGTTTATGCTGCTTACTCAGTGGAGCAAAGTAATAAGAAAACCATTATCCAAGGTTAGTCTTGGTGAGTATATATTAAATGCCCAATACTCTCCAGTTACCATTACGTTCAGATACATTTATTTAAAACCTATAGATTGAGAGCCATTAATAGTCCTCAGGAAGGCAGAGAAGGTTCTTCAGGACTGGATACCTGCTCCTTTCCTCCCCTGCCTTATTTTCACATACAGAGACATTCTGTTAAAATGAAAGTTGAACACCCCAGGAACTGCACCCGCACCCCACGCCTTTTCTGTACCTTGATCAGTATGCTGGTTTTATGAGCATTCTTTTTTCTCTCTCTTTGTATGAACCCATTGACCTAGATCTCTCTCTCTCCCTCCCCCACCTCTCTTACACACACACACACACACACACACACACACACACACACCCCACACACACACAGACACTCTTAAACACACTGTACTGCA